>PVJC01045091.1:0-12368 GCA_004026665.1 Murina feae | reverse complement strand
GGGAGGGTGTGCGCGGTAGCCAAAGGGACGGTGCTCCGTCTACTTACATGTCAAGGCAGGTGCCGGGAGAATCTGCCCGGAGGAAAGTCCCGCCTTTTCCGGTGTCAGGCTGTCATGGCGGCGCCCTCTTTGCCTCGTTTATTCCGTTCACACAGCGGCCAAGCGGCGCTATTGCTTTCAGCGCCAATCCGTCAGAGCGGCGACCTACCCCGGCTTCCGCCCCGACCTGCGATGGCGGCACTCTGCCTCTACTTCCGCCCCTACCTGTCATGGCGGCGCCCTGATAGCCACTTCCGATTCTGGCCCGCTCGCTCGGTGGCCACAACCCTATTTCCGGTTTTCCCAGGCGACCTCCAGACTGCACCGGAAGTAGATAAGGGAAAGTACGGCGGTGCCTCCGCACCAAGGAAGAGTGGCGCTCAGCGGTGCGAGCCCCTGTAGGGCCGGACCCGACTGGGAAACTAGTGGCCCGCGCCTGTCCTTTGCTGCTGACCCTCAACTCGGGCGGCTCGCGGCTCGGCTGGCTGCAGTGCGCAGGCTGCTCGGGCGCCTGTGGGGAGCCGGCCGGAAGGGGCCTCGCCCCAGAGTCCGGCCGGGTCTGCGCCGCCTGCGTGCGTGAGTTCCCACCTGGCTCCTCTGCAATCCCTCCGGGTGCGGCGCGGCTTCCGGGAAGTGAGGTGGGGCTGGGGCTCCGGTCAAAGGAATACACGCGTTTCAGAGACAGGCTGCCCATGAGTCAGACAGCGGGGCCTCGACGTGCTCGGCGCTGGACTTGGGCTGTGACAGTGACACCCCCCTCCCCCCCACGGACTTAGCCTGCGCCTGTGCTGGACCTGTTCCGAGCTGACACCTGAGCCGCCACGTGGCCCGGATCTGGAGCCGCGCGCATCGAAGGAAAACTTTTCGCCCCTACGTTCTCCTTCCCGCACAGCCTTCCAGGTGGCCTCTCGTGGGCGCACAGGGGGAGGAACACAGGACTCTTCTCTGTGACCTCACATGTGCACCGAGTCCGCAGATGACCCCAGCCGGCCCCACGCCCGGTCCCCGAATCTCATCCTGAAGCCCAGCTCCCGTGCGCCCCACGGAAGGCATATGGCTGGGCTTGCAAGGACGTTCCAGCAGGGGAGCTGCCTTGAGCCCCCAGACTGCTGGCCGCCTTTGGGCTGTGGCTCCTGGAGATGGAGCTTAGGAGAGACGTAGGCGTCCCGGGGTGTGTGCCTTGTACTGTCTCCTGGTCACTGGCGGGTTCCCAGCAGCCTGGGGCGGGCAGAGGAATGGGGACCTGAATTCCCACGGGTTTGCTCAGGGGATGACACCCAGCAGCCCCTCCTAGGGTAGCTACTAAGTGCCTCGCACTGGTAACGTGCCAGGAGCTGTTCTAACTGCGAGGGAAATGGCATAGAATAAGACAGTAAAAAATGTACGCTGTTAAAAAGTGGTTAAAGAAGGCACCTTAGGTTGCCTTCCACTTCAAGAGGTGTCACGTAAGACAAAACGGGACCTCATGAAGTGGACAGTGCATTCGGATAACTGAATGGGTAGAAGGCAGGAAGCTAATGCAGGGTAAAGTGCAAAGTGCTTGATTGCTGGGGCCATAATGTCAGCCTTGTTTAGGGTGAGAAGGTGGGGCTGGCTTGGCATTTGGGGATAGACTTGTTTTTGGGGTTGTTTTATTTTGGTCAAGCAGAGCAACAGGGACATGAAAGGGATCCGAGTTTCGGTTTGCTGTCTTGGCACTAGAAAGAAATATCACCCTGGAGCTGAACATTCTAGTGGAGGTTCAGACAACTACCAAAATAAACAAAGACACACTAGTGATGGTCATTCACCAGGAGAGTGATCCTTCTGGGAAGGGAATGGAAGTGTTGGGCGAGCGACCAGAGGTGTGATGTGATTTATAATAAATACGTATTTGATCTTCATCCATGGCCCTGGCACAAGTCTCCTAGAGTCCTTGGAATTTCACACGTGATGAGAGTAACAGAGGTTGGTCTTTGGTTATTGAGGTGACTCCTGCACACACCCCAATTGAGGATAAAACCTGCAACCTGGGTTTTGTATAATTATATTTCAATGAAGCTGTTAAACATTTCTACCTTTTTCTAATTTTTCTAATGTGGACATTAGAAAATACAAAATCACACACATGGCCTGCATCACGTTTGGACTCTAGATGGACAAAGCTCTAGAGCAGCAGTTGCCAACCTTTCGGACCTCACAGATCTCATGAACCTATGTTTTGTGACTGCTGCTCTGGGGGCGGGGACACTGGGCCCTTAGGCCATATAAGGTCCTCCCAAGGCAATAGGAGTGAGTTAATTGTTTGACCAAATATAGCAGGCTAATTTTTAAGTCGATAATTTTGTATGGCCTGCAAATGATGTTATAAGCATCCAAATGGCCCTTGGCAGAAAAAAGGTTCCCACCCCTGCTCTAGAGGGTCAATCAGTGATAACCAACATTTACTGAGAGCAGCATAATCAGACCTTGGGGTTCGGAACTTCCCTGTATATCTTATTCATCAATGTATCATTTTTTGAACAAATACAGTGAAAATCAGTTTCAATGGTTATATCAGAAAGACTCAGAACCTTGAATTGTTAGTTGCCAGGTCTTGGTTGAGGGCTGTAACCTTGAAAAAAATTTCAGGATAACATCTTTACTGAAGTTACATTTTGTTTTAATCTGATAGATCGCCTAACCCACATCAATTAAATGACATCCAGTTTTACTTTGATGTTCATAGCTGCCAGTTCAGCTACAAAATAACGAAAAACGTAAGGCACAGAAACAGTGTCGATAGTGTCACTGCGATTGCACACAGTGCAGTTGTATTTTCTGTTGCGCATGGCTGACCACGAAGGGGGTGGCTTCTCCAACAGCGGAGAGAGCAAGCTGCCGCACTTCACACACACATGGGCTACCGACCGGTCAGAACAGTTAAAGAGGCGGTCATGAAGGAGGAAAGAAGTTCCATGAGCTAAGAGAGCATCCCTCTCCATTTCCCCAAAACGGATCCCCCCCTGGACGTTTCTCCCCCCAATGGGCTGGTTCGTGACTCTGTCTCTGGCTCCGGTGGTTCTGACCTGGAATTTGTCTGAGACCATGTGGCGTAAGCGCTGGTAGTAAACCACGCCTATGAAAATATCGGCTTCCAGTTCCACCCCACTGATGCCACTGTACAGCCTCTCAGTGCCATAGAAGTTGTAGCCAGCAGCCTTCAACATCTCACCAAAGTATTCCAAGGCCGAGTTCTCCTCTGAAAAGGTGAAGGGTGTGGCATCGTGGCAGAGGCCATGCAGAGCTGCAGACTTGCCCGCCATGCTCTCGATTAACATGCCAATGGTCATTCGGGACGGGAACCCGTGAGGGTTGAACAGAATGTCTGGGACCATTCCACTTTCGGTGAAGGGCATGTCTTCAGTTGGCCACAGTCTGCTCAGAATGCCCTTCTGCCCATGCCGGCTGGCAAACTTGTCTCCAATGGTTGGGTTCCGAGGGATTCTCATCGTGATGCAAACACACTTGAATTTTCCACTTCCAGTGTCATTACTACACACTTTGATGTTGTCCACAATACAATTTTCTTTACTCCTAGGAAAAATTAAACCATACAAAAGGTCAGGCTATTTCTTTAAGCTTAAGGAGGTAAGTTTTATATACAACTAGGGGCCTGGTGCACAAAAATTTTGTGCACTCGGGGGTGGGGGTCCCTCAGCCCGGCCTGTGCCCTCTTGCAGTCTGGGACACCTCGGGGATGGATGTCCACCTGCTGGCATGCCTGGCCAGCTTGGGTAAGAGACTGAGGGCCATTTTCAGGCTGCCCACAACCCCTTCAGGGTTCGTGCACTGGGGGGTGGGAGGGCTGGTGTGTGCAGGCCTGGACGTTTCCCACCGGAGGGTCCATGATCGCACACGCCCGGTGGGCCCCCACCGCTGAGGGGACACACCTGGCACAGAGCTGGGTGGCGAGCCAGGGGCGGACGCTGGTGCAGGATCCTTTGGTGGGGCCCTGCTGCTGAGCAAACACACCTGGGGTGGAGCTGGGCAGCAGACTGGCTTCGTATTCTCCACACTGTGCAGCAGACGCTCCCGCATGCCCTGTGGAGGCCCCTGGGGGGCGGATGAAGGTAGCAGACCCTGGACGGGTGCTCCTGCACACCCCCGAGGAGGCCCCCGGAGCAGAGCCAGGCAGCAGACCCAGGACAGGTGTTCCTAGACACCCCACGGAGGCCCCTGGGGCAGAGCCAGGCTGCGGACCCAGGACAGGCACTCCTGGACACCCTGCAGAGGCCCCCAGGGGGCGGAGCCAGGCAGTGGACCCAGGATGGCTGCTCCTGCAAGCCCCGTGGAGGACCTGCTCTCCTGCATGCCTGGTGGAAGCCCCCGGGGGGCGGAGCCAGGCAGTGGACCCAGGACGAGCGCTCATGGATGCCCCAAGGAGGCCCCAGGCTGGACCCCCCCGCCACTGAGCTGACACACCTGGCACAGCTATGCCGGCTAGCCATAGAGGCTCCCAGTGCAGAGCCGCCCTGCCAGCCTCCATCTTGGCTGGGTTAATTTGTATACAGCCACTCTGACTGGCTGGTGGGCCTGGCCATGAGCAGAGGCTCAGCCAGCCTAGGCAGGCAATTGCAACAGAAGCCTTTGGTTTGCTCTAGCTCCATAGCTGCTGGTCTCCATCTTGGCTGGGTTAATTTGCATACAGCCACTCTGATTGGCTGGTGGGCGTGAGCAGAGGCTCTGCCAGCCTAGGCAGGCAGTTGCAACAGAAGCCTTTGGTTTGCTCTAGCTCCAAGGCTGTTGGTCTCCATCTTGGCTGGGTTAATTTGCATACAGCTGCTCTGGTTGGCTGGGAGGTGTGGCTTGGCTGATGGGCGTGGCTTAGGTGTCTCGGGTAATGGTCAATTTGCATATTACTCTTTTATTATATTAGATTAGTGCTTTATAAAGGATTCAAAAAACACTCTTACCTTTCTTTTTCCTGAAAGTATCTATGAGCAAGGGTGCTGATTATATTAACTACAGAACTCTATTCCTCTGAACAACTAATATGAAACTATTAGAGGACTGGTACATGAATTCATGCACAGGTGGGATCCCTTGGGGTGGCCTGCAGGGATCGGGTTGAAACCAGCAGTCCAACACTGCTTGCCGCTCCTGCCTGCTGTCCCACTCATCCCGATCCTGTTGCGCCTGCAGCAGGCTCGCGCCCAGTCAGTCCCAATCGGGAGAGGCTCAAACCGCAGCAGCGGTGCTAGTCAGCTGGTGCTCGCCAGCCGTGAGCCCTGCATCTGGCGCCCATCTCCAGGGGGTTTGGGAGCCAAGATGCAATCAGCCCTCTGGGCAGGTGGTGGGATGCCCTTGCCAGCCCGGGATCTGGTTCCATCCTGCTGACGTTTGCACCAGTTGTTGGGAGTCACCCGGCAGCTGCTTTTATATTGTTTCTTCCTTGCAGAGTGTCTAGGGAGGGGAAGCAGCCACAGGACCCAAGGCTGACTTCCAGGAAGCTGCAGCACTATTGGGATTGTGCCAGTGGCACCAGTCCATCGGTGCCTGGCTCGTTCTCCGGAAAGTGGACCTACAGGACCACTGAGAGAATGAGTGGCTGCCGCTGGGCTGAAGGCCGCCAGAAGGGTCAGTCTGCTGAGTGGCACTCTCGCTGTGGGAGCATACTGACCACCAAGGGCAGCTCCTGTGTTGAGCATCTGCCTCTTTGTGGTCAATGTGCATCTAGCGACTGGTCATTTGGTCGCTTAGGCTTTTATATATATAGACTAGAGGCCCGATGCACAAAATTTATACAAGAGTAGGCCCTCGCAGCTGCGGCTGCATCCAGAAAGTCATCCAGACTGTTGTTCCACTGTTCGGCTGTTTGTTTGATTTGCATGTTATACTTTTATTATTATAGATTATGAAGACCTACTGTTGAATCCACTCATAGATGTAAATTACGCTAAAAATTTATTTTTAACAGGAGGCATAATAATAAAATTTTAGCTGGGAAATATTACTCACATACATGAGAGAGATGATCAAGTCTTTTAAAATAAGAACTCTCATCAATAAGAGACTGACAAGTAGAAGAGCAAAGGCAGTATGACAGCAAATTTTGTCTCATTTTGTAAAGGCCAATTCGGTTACGACTGAGTCAATAACAACTACCACTTCTATTTTCTCCAAAAATTCTCCTGTTAAAAGATTACTTTCAACAGCCCCAGCAATTCACTAGGAATGCCTTTAAAATGAGCACCTGGCACTGCAACTTACTTGTAGAACATCACAAAACTCTCGCCCGTGTTGAGGTTTATGTAGCTGTAATAGGGATCTCCATACTGCAGCTGTGCTCCAATAAACGGCAGTCCATCCTCATCTAACTTCTGCACAGTCCGCGGGTCACCAGGTTTGACTCCAAACACCAGACTATCATCTCCTTGTTTAATTTTTTCAGAGAGATCTATGAACTCAGATTTGTAGACACTTCCATGGGCAAAACCTCGTTCCCAAGAAGCCTTATTCACAATCTATGAAGTCAAAGAACCAAGGGAGTAAAGAAAAACAAGAATTTTCAAAATAAAACTGGACATAATTATACTTGGTTTAGGTTACCTGGTATTCGATTTAAAAACTATCCACATTTTCTCAGTCACTTACACTAACTACTAACTACTAAAACCCAAGCACTTATTTATAATTAAATAGTCCAAAACCCAATCATGCACAAACACAAAAGGTAGAAATATCCAACGCCACTTTACATTCACTCAACATTTATTCAACTACACAGGAAATATGCCTGAAATATGCATACCTAAATATTTAGTTCATAACCCTTAAGGCAACCACTTTTCACTCAGAGTAGGAGCTGACCATGTAACAGAACACTCAACTCACCGAATACTAGGCACTCGAGGACACAGTGACCTCACAGTAAAGGTAAATATTAAAATTAAATATGAAAAGAATGGAACTACTCTTGGTAAAACTTACCATGGCATCTTCCATATCGTAGCCAGTGTAAGAAATAACAGCAACGATGGCATTGGTGCCAATTGGATAGTTGTCCATGTCATAGTGATCATACATGCACGGCCTCACCAAGGGGCTTTGTGGGGTCTGAAGACGATACAGCTTATTATCGGATCGGTCTTGATAAGTGAGAAGTGGGAAGCCCATAGTTTGTTTACCTACAAAGGGAAAAACACCTTAGCCTTTTGTTTTTCCCTTGATTATAAAGGTGATATTTAAAATGGGAGCAACTAAATATTCATCATAGAGGAATGAACAAATCAGTTGTGGTCATGCTTATAGTGTGATGATGAAGGACCTGCATGTATCACAACCAGACCATGAAAACAGTGCTGAGAGGGAAGAAGGACAGAAACTCATTTAATGATACCACTTATGTATATATAACACACCCCAAACAATTCTATTCCTAGTTTATGTAAACAAATATAATAAAAGGGGGATGTTACTAGGGAAGGGTATAAGGGGAGAGTAGCAATTATCTAATAACTTTTTAAAAGAACATATTTTTATTGATTTGAGAGGAAAGGAGACAGAGAGGATAGAAACATCAATGATGAAACATTGATTGGCTGCCTCCTGCTTGTCCCACAATAAGGATCAAACCCACAACCCAGGCATGTGCCCTTGACTGGAATGCAAACCGGACCCTTCAGTCCACAGGCCAACGCTCCATACACTGAGCCAAACTGGCTAGGGCTCTAATTACTTTCTTACACACAAAGCAAAATGCCACTATTTGTTAATTCTGGGTATTGGCAAACAGAGGGTAGGTAAGAGTCTTCTTCATATCACTTCACAGTACAGAGAATCAGTTCAACACAAATGACTTTTTAAAAAAGATTTTAAAATTGATCTTTAGAGAGAGAGGAAGACACAGGGAGGGAGAGAGAAACCAACTTGAGAGCAAAACATCTATCAGCTGCCTTTTGCACAGCAACTACTGTGGATTGAGCCCAAAACCTGGGCATGTGACCTGAGGGGGAGTTGAACTGGCAATCTTTGGATTCATGGGACGACACTCAACCAACTAAGTAAGCCACACCGGCATGGCTCAACCAAAATGATTTTAAAAACTAAAATAAATACACATACATAGTGGAATTCTTTAAAATACAGAAAAGGAGACTTCCAGCTTCCAGTTGTCAAGGGTTCCTTCTTCACAAACACCCTCAGCACATTAAGACCCAGAAAAAAAAAGTAACCACAAACAAATGTACACACCACCTGGAAGTATAGTAAAGTAACCAAAATCTGTCAGAAACTACAGAGGATTATACATTTGGGCAAAAGAAACTGCAATGGGTGAATTTCCAGGTCAGGTTTTGTTCTGTGGTTTGTGTGTTTTTTTTGCCTAATGGCCTGGTGTAGTGGCTAAAATTTAGAAACCCACAGTCTGACTGGCTTTAAGAACCAAGAAACATAGAGTTCACAGCACTACACCAACTAAAAACGGGTGTGGGGGGGTGCCTAGAAGGGGAGATTTCAGAAAAGAGAGAACCACATAGGGAATGCCTTAAATTCAGCGTATGAACCAATCCTAGATCTTTGGTGGAGTCCTGAATCATACATGCATGAAACATTTCCAAGTAGCCCTCAAAAGTGACTTCAGCTGCTGTCTTTAGCTAAGTTCTCTACCAGTTAAATCTAAAAATCAATCCTCTTCAAAGGAACAAAACAGAAGCCATGGTCTTCAAAACATATCATCGTTCACAATGTCCATGATATGATCCAATATTACTAGATATACAAGAGATAGGGAATCATTACCCACATTCAAGAAAAAAATGCAGTGAATGGAAACATCCTAAGATGACCCAGACATTGGAATTAACAGACAATGATTTTAAAACACTGGTTGTATAACTGCTCAAAGATATAAAAGAAAATATGTTCACAATGAAGATAAATTCCAGAGAAAATTAAAACTACAAAATAGAAACAATTGGAAATTTTAGGCTAGAAAAGGAAACATCTGAAATAATGTGGTGCTCCCATGGTGTAATGGTTAGCACTCTGGACTCTGAAATAGAATAAAAAGAATCACCTCTGAATGTGATGTTAGATAAATAAAATGACTCAATGTGAAGAGAAAAAGATAAAAAAAGAACAGAAACAAATGGTTGATGGGACAGCAATGATTAACATACATGGCGCATAACTGAAATCTCAGGAGAGAATGGACAGAAGCAATTTTTTAGAAATAATGGCAGAAAACTACAAATTTAAATCATTAAAACAAACAAACAGACTTAAGAAGGCCAGCCAATGCAAAACAAGACAAACACAAGGAACATTATATATAGGCATACCATTGTCATTCTGCTACAAACCAAAAAATAAACAGAAAATCTTAAGGACAGAGGAAAAATAAAACTTAAAAACTGGGAAACAACCTATAACTGACGACTTCTAATTAGAAACAAGAGACCACAAGTAGACAGCTAGCCCTGGTCGGATGGCTCAGTTGACTGGAGCACTGACCTGTACACCAAAGGTTGCAAGTGGATAAGAAAACATGACCCATATATCTGCTATCTAAAGAAAACCCACCTCAGAAAAAAGGACTCACACAGACTGACGGTGAAAGGATAGAAAAAGATTTTTCAGGCGAATGGAAATGAAAAAAAAAAAGCAGGAGTAGCAATACTTATATCTGACAAATTAGATCTCAAAGTGAAGGACATAACAAGAGATAAGGAAGGCCACTTCATACTACTAAAGGGAGAATCCAACAAGAAGATGTAACTCTAGTAAACATATACACACCCAATATAAGAGCACCCAAGTACATAAAAAACCTTCTGGAGGATATCAAGGGAAAGATTAACAGCAATACAATACAGTCATAGTAGGGGACTTCAATACCCTACTATCACCATTGGACAAATCCTCTAAACAAAAAATCAGCAAAGAAACATCAATCCTAAATGACTCACTAGATCAGATGGAATTAATTGACATCTTCAGAACATTTCACCTCAAAGCTACAGAATATACATTCTTCTCAAGTGTTCATGGGTCATTTTCATATATTGGGTCACAGGCAAAGTCTCTTTAAATTCAAGAAAATAGAAATCAGATTAAGCACCATCTCAGACCACAATAGCATAAAACTAGAAATCAAGAATTAAAAAAATAAAAATAAATCAAACACCTGGAGGCTAAATAGCATGCTATTAAACAATGACTGGATTACCAGAGATATCAAAGAAGAAATAAAAAGCATGATGGCAACAAACGACAATGAAAACACAACAATCCAAAATCTATGGAACACATTGAAAGAAGTCTTGAGAGGGAAGTTCATAGCTCTACAGGCCTGCCTCAAAAAACAAGAAACAATGGTAATAAATTACCTAACCCTACAACTCAGAGTTAGAAAGAGAGCAGGAAGGAAATAATAAAGATCAGAGCGGAAATAAATGACATAGAGACCAAAAAAAACCAGAATACAAAAGATCAACAAAACCAAGAGCTAGTTCTTTGAAAGGATAAACAAGATTGAT
The DNA here is from genome assembly GCA_004026665.1 of Murina feae. Lineage (NCBI taxonomy): Eukaryota > Metazoa > Chordata > Mammalia > Chiroptera > Vespertilionidae > Murina > Murina feae. Next base: position 1,830 of record PVJC01045091.1, on the reverse strand, counting down.
GAACCTCTAGCCAGCCTCACCAAGAAGCAAAGAGAGAGGACCCAAATAAACAAACTCAGAAATGAAAGTGGTGAAATAACAACCGATCCCACAGAAATACAAACGATTATGGAAAAATACTATGAACAACTCTATTCCAACAAAATGGACAACCTAGATGAAATGGACATATTTTTAGAAAAGTACAAGCTCCCAAAACTCAACCAAGAGGAGTCAAAAAACCTGAATAGGTTGATAACTACTGAAGAAATTGAAACAGCAGTCAAAAACCTTCCAGCAAACAAAAAACAACAGTGACAAATGCTAACGAAAGTTTTCAGGCCTAAGGGAAATTACACTCCAGGAAAATGAAACCATGTTTTTGATATAGTTAGTAAAGTCTGCATAAGCAATACAAAACAGCATGGAAATATCAGGCAGGAATGAACAGCACTGGCGAGAGAATGACGTAGACAGCCTGTAGTTGTCAAAAATGGAATCTCAAGATCTCAGACAAACCCAAGTCGTTGAACATTTTACAAAATTACCTTTTTCTTCAAAAGTGTCTCTAACAAGAAAGACAAAGACTAGAGTTATGTTCTAAGTTAAAGAACACTAAAGAGACAAGACAATGGAATACAATGTGTGATTTTGGACTGGGCGCTACAAAGAAAAAATTGCCAGAAACCCTATTCATGGTCAGCCAGTATAGTTCAGTGGTTGAGCATTGCCCTATAAACCAGAAGGTTGCAGTTCAATTCCCAGTCAGGGCACATTTCCAGGTTGCAGGCTTTATCCCTAGTAGGGGGTATGTAGGAGGTGGCTGATAAATGACTCATCACTGATGTTTCTATCTCTTGCTCCCTTTCCCTTCCTCTCTGAAATGGATAAAAATATATTAAAAAGAAAACAAACAAAGCCCCCCTATTTTTGGTACAACTGGTCAAAGTCTGAATCAGACCCATAAAGTATTATAAGCCCTAGCTGGTTTGGCTCAGTGGATGGAGTATTAGCCTGTAGACTGAAGGATCCTGGGTTCGATTCCAGTCAAAGGCACATACCAAGATTGCAAAATCGATCCCCAGGTTGTGCAGGAGGCAGCCAATCAATGATTCTCTCTTATTATTGATGTTTCTCTCTCTCCCTTCCTCTCTGAAATCATTAAAATATTTAGGGGTAAAAAAATTTAGGGGTAAAGGGACATCAAGCCTGCAACTTACCTTCAAATGGAAAATAGTACAAACAGACCAAATATTAACAAAATATAGGTAAAGGGTTTATGGGTGTTCTCTGTACCAGTCTCAAAACTTTTTGACTTTGACATTATTTCAAAGTAAAATAAGTAATAAACATGTCTCTTCTGTAAGTGTGATTGCTACCATCCCCATGCCACCTTACCCATCTGGCACTGGTACATGTTCCTTGGACTCTGGTTGTGATCGGAGAAAGGGATAAAGTTGGCGATCACACTCAGCAGGCTGTGAGGGAAGAGTTCCTGGTGGGTGGTCACTCCAGCAAAAACCTCATCCTCGAAGATGGCAATATTCATGAAGAGCTGGAGAGATGAATGCCAACACATTAGCTCTTTCTCTGAGTTTTGTACTCAAAGATTTGAAAGGAACCTTCCCACCTGGTATAGTGAACACTGAAGGGACCCACAGGAAGCCTCAGTCAGAACGACCACTTGCCTTTCATATTTCATTATAAATCTACCCTAGACCAATTATGAAGAGGCATTTGAAGAAAGACATTTTTTAATTTTTATTTTTTAAATACATATTCTTTTATTGATTTCAGAGAGGAAGGGAGAAAGAGAAACATCAACAATGAGCGAGAATCACTGATCTGCTA
>PVJC01045090.1:0-13839 GCA_004026665.1 Murina feae | reverse complement strand
GCATCCGCAGAGGGGACGCCATTGTGAGTCGCTCCACCCCCGGTGATTCTGAGACCCCGCCCCACCCCACCTACAACCCCGCCCAAGCTGTTCGCCTGCCTCCCTGCAGCACAACCTAAGGGTCTGCAGCTGAGACAGAACTCCAATAGATCCAAACTCCAAACAATGAGGAGAAAGGCCTGCAGGTCATTTCCCCCCAGTGATACCTCCCAGTGATAACTACAACAAGACGTGCACCCAGCCTTCAAAGGCATACAACAAGAGTAGCCACCCCAGGTGATTGAGGAGGCTGAATCACTGGGCCTTATATAGGACACCCAGCACAGAAAGCCAAAACGCGAAGACTAAGAGACAGGTCACAAAAGACAGAAATGGAGTAACGCAAACGACTGGATATAGAGTTCAAAACCACGGTTATTAGTTTTTCAAGAAGTTTCTAGAGATTGCTGATAAATTGAGTGAGACCTTCGAGCATATGCAAAAGAACCAGCTAGAAATTAAGCATACACTGACTAAAATAAAGAATAATATACAGAGATCCAACAGCAGACGAGAGGATCGCAAGAATCAAGTCAAAGATATGAAATATGAAGCAAAACCCACGCAGCCAAAAAAGCCCAAACAAAAAAACAAACAAACAAACGAAAAATCAAAAAGTATGAAGATAGTATAAGAAGTCTCTGGGACAACTTCAAACGTACCAACATCAGAATTATAGGGGTACCAGAAGAAGAGAAAGAGCAAGATATTGAAAACCTATTTGAAGAAATAATGACAGAAAACTTCCCCACCTGGTGAAAGAAATGGACTTTCAAGTCCAGGAAGCGCAGAGAACTCCAAACAAAAGGAACCTAAGAAGGACCACACCAAGACACATCATTATTAAAATGCCAAGAGCAAAAAGACAGGGAGAGAATCTTAAAAGCTGCAAGAGAAAAGCAGTTAGTTACCTACAAGGGGGCACCCATACGACTGTCAGCTGATTTCTCAACAGAAACTCTGCAGGCCAGAAGGGAGTGGCAAGAAATATTCAAAGTGATGAACAGCAAGAACCTACAGCCAAAATTACTTTACCCAGCAAGGCTATCATTCAGAATTGAAGGTCGGATAAAGAGCTTCACAGACAAAAAAAAAGTTAAAGGAGTTCATCACCACCCAACCAGTATTATATGAAATGCTGAAAGGTATCCTTTGAGAAGAGGATGAAGAAAAAGTAGAGATAAAAATTATGAACAACAAATGCATATCTATCAACAAGTGAACCTAAAAATCAAGTGAATAAGAAATCTGAAGAACAGAATAAACTGGTGAATAGAATAGAATCAGAGGCATAGAAAGGGAGTGGACTCACAATTTTCAGGGGTAAAGGGTGTTGGGGGTGCGGGAAGAGAATGGACAATGATCATACACCTATGGATGCGGACAGTGGGGCGAGGGACAGAGGGTGGGGTGGGAAATGGGAGGAGGGGAGCTATGAGGGGAAAAAAGAGGAACAATGTAATAATCTGAACAATAAAGATAAATGTAAATTGAAAAAAAAATATACAGAGATCCAACAGCAGACTAGAGGATCGTAAGAATCAAGTCAAAGATTTGAACTACGAAGAAGCAAAAAACACCCAACAGGAAAAGCAAAAGGAAAAAAGAATACAAAAATATGAAGATAGTGTAAAGAACCTCTGGGACAACTTCAAATGTACCAACTTCTGAATTATAGGGATGCCAGAAGAAGGAAGAGAGAAAAATATTGAAAGCCTATTTGAAGAAATAATGACAGAAAACTTCCCCTAACTGGTGAAAGAAATAGACTTACAAGTCCAGGAAGCGCAGAGGACCCCAAACCAAAGGAATCCAAAGAGGACCACACCAAGACACATTATAATTAAAATGCCAAGGGCAAAAGACAAAGAGAGAATCTTAAAAGCATCAAGAGAAAAACAGTTAGTTACCTACAAGGGAGTACCCATAAAACTGTCAGCTGATTCCTCAACAGAAGCCATGCAGGCCAGAAGGGAGTGGCAAGAAATATTCAAAGTGATGAATAGCAACAACCTACAACCAAGATTACTCTACCCAGCAAAGCTATCATGTAAAATAGATGGTCAGATAAAGAGCTTCACAGACAAGAAAAAGCTAAAGGAGTTCATCACCACCAAACCAGGATTATATGAAATGCTGAAGGGCATTCTTTAAGAAGAGGAAAAGGAAGAAAAAGGTAAAGATAAAAATTATGAACAACGAAGTGACAACAAATACATATCAACAAGTGAATCTAACAATTAAGTCAATAAAAAATCTGATGAAGAGAATAAACTGGTGAATATAATAGAAGCAGGGGCATAGAAAGGGAATGGACTGACAATTCTCAGGGGATGTGAGAGGTGTGGGAAGAGACTGGACAAAAATCTTACACCTATGGATGAGGACAGTGGTGGGGGTAAGGGCATGGGGTGGGGTGGGAACCAGGTGGAGGGGAGCTATGGGGGTAAAAAAAAGGAACATCTGTATAATCTGAACAATAAAGATGAATTTTTAAAAATAGAATCTACCAAAAAAGTTTAGTTTCTCTCATTTTCTTTACATAGAGTGATAATTTTTAAAAGAAAATTGAAGAAAAAATTGTCACTTCAACTGGTATTCCCCCCATTGGGTGATGGTTACTCACCACATTCTGCTTTGTTGTTTCTTCTAGGGTCTGTATCACATACAACCTATTTCGACAGCGCATGCTGTATATATCTTCACAACAAATATTACCATATTTCTGCAAGAAATATGATTTCAGTAAATATTCATTCATAATAAACATCCACTTCTCTTACAACTGAATTTCATCAGATTCAATTCCCAGAGGCTTTCGTTCTATTTCTAGCTACTTTCTTAACTTGTTCAGTGATTATGCAAATTTTCACCTCCACATTTCATTTTCTCTACATATTCAGTAGAGAGAATTCCATCTACTATGTGTCAAGAATAAGTATAAGAACATTAGCAAAATTCTTAGTCTCTAAGAAGAGAATAATTTTCTCTTTTTTATATAGTGACAGATATTTAAAAGTGGTAATTATTTGTGAAAGCAAGTGATAGTTTCATTTAATGAAAAGCAAATGTAAGTAGAGAAGGCTACATAACCTAGGAATAGTTCACAGAATTCGTTGTTAAAGTGAGGTAGTATTTTAAAATTATATCTTTACTTGTATTATTACCTTACTCCTAATATACCACTAGAGACATAACTATAGTATCAATTATTTTAAATATGCTATGCAATTATATATTTATATTAAAAACTTACCTCATTTGACTCTCTAATCAAATCTGTAATATCCACTCTAATATGACTGCTTTTTTCATCACTCATATTTGAACCCTGCTGAACACTTGAAGGCAATGGGCTATCCTTATTAGTGATACTGTCAAAGAACCTATCCAAAAGTGATAGTAATACAAGAATTAGTAGAAGTAAAATACAGAGAAATGACAGCTAAATCCTCCATAGTTAGTCAGAGGTTAATATCAACTGAGAGGACAAGGGACAGTTTTATGAAGAAGTAAAATTTGAAGATGGTTTGTAATTGGGAAGACATGGGAATGGGGAATGGAATGGTGAACTAATTATTTCAGAGGTGGGGAGTAGAATATGATGGAAACAAACAGGCTCAGAGTAATGTAAGAGTACTCAGAAAATACCACATAGCCCAGTAATGATGGGATATAGGGTATGTAGAGGCATATAAGAAGAAATAAGTTAAGAATAGGTACATCAAAGCCTTAACATAGTGAGTTCTAAATGTTAGAGGGGGGTATTTATATTTCATGGGTACATAATGGGATTTGGTGCACCATTACAACAGTTACCCAATGAAATATTCATTCATTTAACATATACATACCTAGTGTATATGCAAACACACACACACACACACACACACACACCCCACAGTTTTAACACAAAACAGCATTCAAAGAAAATACAACAGGAAATCAAGCTCAGTCTACCACTTAGAAAACGGAACAATTTTCCTCACTGGATATTTAACATTATCAACTATCCATTCCCCTTCAAATTACTTTTACCAAGTGACACTCTATAGTTTAATCTGGGACTATGAAAATCCCAGAATAATGAATCAACAATATTAGTGGCTTACTTCAAAGTGATTTACTTTTGTTATATTCTAAGTGGAAACAGAGGAGTGGATTTTAGGTATAGCTTTCTCATTCAACTAGCTTTGTGACTTTGGGCAAATTGCTTCAAGTTTCTAGGCTTAGGTTCCTCACCTATAAAGTAAGGGATTAAACAACATAATCTTGAAGGGGCTTTCCAGATTTAAATGTTATGGTTCTTATAGTACCTGTTTAAAGCTGTCACGGCTTCAGCATCATCTTTACATGCCAGCAGTTTGTCTAAATTATAGTCAAGTATTGCCAATCCCAGTTGTAAAATGGCCTTTATTCCATCATAGAAGAAACAGTCCACCACATTCACTGCACTTTCAATAGGTAGTACACTAATAAAAAGTGTGAGGAACCATGAGAGAGAAACTGAAGAAAAGAATGTCATATCGGTCATGTGTTCTGTTAGCTGGGGAAGGTGATCCCTGATAAGTTCTTCAAAGACTGCCTGATCTACCAAGGCACCTAGAGAACATAAAAAGAAGTTTAAAAATGAATACTTTTCAAACGGATTTGTTACCGATACTCCCCACTTCTATTAGTATTCTGATAAGCCTCATTTTTCTTCCTTAAATTATGAACTTCTTCAGTGCCTTTTCTATATTTTACAATTCTCTTTATCTGTTAATAGAGTGTCTTGCATCAAGAAACACTTGAGAAACTCAATTCAAATTCATTTGAACAATTATTTATTGAATTGTTACTATGCATAGAAACCTGTAATACACCAATTAATGAAATGGTCTGAACTTCAATAAGCTCAATATCTAGAACTTAAGTAGAACTTAAGATAAATACACAAATAACTAAAATGAAAGACCATACAATCAATGATCTAGCCATGATTCTGAAGGTTTCTGAGGGTACAAGGGAGAGACCATCTATGGTTTTAAGGCAGGGGAATCATAGATCTATAAATATTTGATTACTGAAGAAAATATTATACAATTAAGAAACCAAAAACTTGTTCTTTTTTCAAATCTTTCAAATATCTATACAATTCACATAAATGTGGAGGTTTTTGACTAAAACCTCTTATCAAGAAACTACTAAAATTTACACAGCAGCTCTTAATGCTTTAGATCATCGTTTTAGCAATACAGAGAGAGTAAACTTAAAATTTCTCCTTTATTAAGAAACAAACCAGGTACTTTTTTTAAGGCAACATATTAAACAATCTTCCCAATTATTATTCAGTGCAAAAAGGTCTTTACTTGAGCTTGTCTATGAATATGACATATTCATATTGCTTTCATTTTATATATTCTAAAACCTAATTGATCTGTTCTTCCATTTTATAATTGGATAGACAAGAGGCATATCAATTGTTTAGAAAAGAAATATGTGTTTTTTCATGTGGTTTTTGTTTACCTATGATTCGACGATTAAAATAATCAGGCAACATTCGTTCACATACAGCAACCAGAAGCCAAAATGCTTCTTCCTCTTTTGCATACAGAAGCAACACTGAAGTCAAAATATTCATTGCCTAAAATTCATAGAGAAATAAAAAATAGTCACTTAGATGATTCATTCATTTACACTACTTCTCAAAAGAATTCTGTATTGATAAGTTTCAATGAATAAATAGGATTGATATGTAATCCGTGTGGGTACTCAACCCATTATGAATGAATCTGTGGCAGAGAGAGCTAGCTATCAACCATTAATACATACCCCCTTCTTCCATAGTGTCTGTGCTCAGCAACATAACATTCAGCAGGTTGTAAATAGGTATGACCAAGAGACAAGATCCTCCAATGAATGTAGGTGAGACATCAAAATTACAACTAAACTACAGAATCAAACAACTAAATTACAACTAAACTACAGAATGTAGGTGAGACATCAAAATTACAACTGAACCACAACTCAGAACCATCTGAAATCTGGCTGAATGGAGGTCATACAACTAGGGGATTAAAAAAGAAGACACATAGAGATTGGTAGGAGGGGTGGAGACACGGAACAGGCTGGTCCCTTACCCATGTGTGTTGGATAAAAACTGGGAGGGATATCTCAGCTGCAGAGATGCCCCTGAGGTGCAAAGGGTTCTAGCTCCACACTAGACCCTGAGCTCAAGGTTTCAGTGCCAGAAGAGAAGTCCTCACATCTTCTGGCTGCAAATATAGTAATGGGGATTGAAGCTGGGGGAAACGGGGGCGCTGTTGAGTCCCAGCTAGTTCCTCTTAAAGGGCCTTGTGCACAGACTTAATTGGATTAACTCCCTTTGAGCTCCAGCACTGCGGAAGCAACTCAAAAGGCATCCAAGCCTGGCTGGAGTGGCTCAGTGGTTGAGTGTTGACCAATTGCTGGCTCGATTATTGGTGAGGGCACATACCTGGGGTTGCAAGCTTTATCTCCAGTAGGGGGTGTGTAGGAGGCAGCCGATCAATGTTTCTTATCAATGTTTCTATCTCTCTCCCTCACTCTTCCTCTCTCTCTCAAATAAATAAAAACATAATTTTTTAAAAAGGTATACAAGACATATGAGTAAGAACTGGATTGTTAGACATCAAAGCAAGAGCTGGGGGCGGGGGTGCAGCTTTCTCCCAGACAGAGTCAGCAGGAGGGCACCATATCTGAGACTCCATCAACCTGGATCACACTGTTTGCCCCACCCTGATGATTTTCTGATGCCACACCCCACTCCACCCAACTTTCCAGCCCACCCAAAGGGTTTCTAGTGGTTTTTCCATACAATTGGCCTGTCTTGACTCATGCTTCAGATTTGCCTAAAATCTCTCAAACAAGCAAGCATCTGGCCTTGGTGTGTCCTGTATCTCTTGTTAAATGGCCCCAGGACTGGCACTAGTAGCACCTGGCCTTGGTTTGCAGCTTGGCCTCACTTGGGCACCCATCTGCTGATCACTTTGTAGCTCATGTGGGTGGTCTCAGGCAGAACACAGGAAGCAGCTGAACTTAGCCTGTACCTCCTTGGAGGCCCCAGAGCTGGCACCCATTGAACAGCTTCAGACCATGTCTAAGAAACACACAACCACCTCCACATGTGACATACTCAAGGAGTGAATTCAGCAGCCACTAGAGCCCAGCTGAAGTAATTACTGTTTTATGGAGTGGGCCCCTGTAGAGCTGATCCTCTAAGGTAGTTGGCAGTCAGTGGTTGCAGCCAGTTCTTACAGCTAATTGGCCTAGAGGTAAATCTTCCCCCACTGATGTGCCAACAGCCATCAAGGCTCAACTACAACATGAGGGTATATATAGCCCACAGGGGGGCACGCCTCAAGTAACCAGCTTGAGTGATTGGGGAGGCTGTTCCATTGGACCCTGTAGAACCCCTACCACATCAGACCACTTTGCCAAGCCTGGGAAACACAGCACCTCTATTTAATACAAACATACAACTACAGGGAGATTACCAAAATAAGGAGACAAAGAAACATGCCCCGCTGCTGCGGAGACCAGGCCATCTTGGGTGACTGTTATCATAAACGTATACATCCAGGAATACTGCAAACAGGACACCCAGGGACCAGCCAGGAACCCAGGAACGCCGGAGCTCAAACCGAGAATACGTGGACCCAAACGAGCCCTGCTCCTCCTCACGGAAAGGTCAGATTTCGCTAGATAAAGGTGTGGTTTGTATTCCAGGTGGGAGAGAGGAATGTGCGTGTGTGTGTGTGGGGGAAGTCTGCGCTCCACAAAATCTGTGGCTGTTGGGGTCAGCGTGCGCAGGGGAAGTCTGTGCTCCACAAAGTCCGCGGCCATTGGGGACAGCATGACCCAAGTGTGGGAAGGGGTCCCACAGGCTGCTGGCAGAAGGGAACTCTAAAAAACCAGCCCATAGCTGATCTGGGCACGAAAAGGCAGCCTTGGATTTAGGACGCAGAGAAGAGATGTTGGGAGAATTGCGCACAGAGCTGAATGGTGGAGGTTGCCAGCCTGCACACATCCTTGGAGGGTCTCCTTTTTTCCTCTCATTAAGTCTATGCTTTTGATTGTTAAACCCAATACACAGAAACGTCCAGTTGGGGTTGCTCATGGAGACTGGAGGGGAAAGCAGTTTTTGTGGGTCTTGGGAAGCAGAGCAGGGAGTGCTGGATTTGGAAACCAGTTCTGGGGCAGTCCATTCCCCCAAACTAGTATTAAGAGCAATAGGGAAAACAAAACCTAAATACTGGCTAGAGAGGACCTATAGCCACAGAGGTCACTCCGGAAACACTGCCACCCAGAGGATGATCCACAAACAGACTCTTCTGTAAACACAAATAAAGGCAGTCTCAGAAACAAAATACTGCCAGCTTTAAAATCAGGACTGTGGTTTACAACACAGAGGAGCAATGAATCGCAGGGAACTTCAATACTCTCCTGAATAGCTGACAGGACAAAGGCGTATCAATAAGAAGAGCAGAAGAAGTGAATGACCCTCACTACTGCACATTTTTCTCTTTTTTCTTTCTTTTTTTTTCCTTTTAAGAAACAAATTTTTTTTCTTTTTTCCTCACTTGATTTTACCTTCTTAATTATTGCATCTTTATTTTTAATCATATTACTACTACTACTATTTTTTTCTTTTTCTAAGAGTCATTTTGTTTTCTCTTTATTTTATTTTGCGATTAGTGTTCTTCATTCTATTTTCAGGTTTCCAATAGCATCATTTTACTCTATCTCAATTTTACCTTTATGCCAACACTCTCTCCTCACTTTTCCCCTGTTGTTGTCCTGTTTCTCTTACCCTACTCACGCTTTAAATTTTCCCTATTCCCTCCTTTTACCCCATTACAATTTCAGCCTACTTATATATCTAATTTCCAATCCCCTGCTTTAAGCCCACAGATACCTCACTATTCTCTTTCTTCACCTTCCAAATTTTTTTCTCTGCTGTTTTGCTGTTGTTTGCTTAATTGTTGATTATACTGGGTTTTTTTATGCTTGTTGGTGAGATTCTTTCGCTTTTTCTTTTTGTTTTCTTGTTGTTGTTTTTTGGATTTTTTTTATTCTGTTTCTCCTTGCCTCGTTCGATATTAGTTGTTAATTGTAGTTTGCATTCATCACTAGGTTTTTGTTGCTGGCATTTGTTGGGATAAGTGGCTGTTCTATTGGCGTTTTCTCCCCATACAGTTTCTTCCCCTCTTCTACTTCACTCTCTTCTTATCACTCTTACTTTTTTTTCTTTTCTTTCCTTTTCCCAACTTTGTTTCAGCACTCCCATTTTCCTTTCTTTTTCTCTCCATCTTTCTTTTTTATTTCCTAATTCTCTTTTCTATGGCGGTCACCTTTATTGGGGTTATAACTATTGTGAATACACTGCTTTCCCCTGCAGTCTCCAAGATACATGTTCAGTACACTGCACATAGTGCCTGCTGTGTTGTATTTTGTGCCTTTTAAATCAACACAGGAGAGAAAGAACTATATAACCAGATACTCAGAGAAGAGAGATCAAGGGGAGACAAAGAAACAGGCCACATATGAAAGAAAAACAGACATCACCAGAAAGGGAAGTAAATGAAATGGAGGCAAGCAACTTGTCAGAGAAAGAATTCAGAGAATCGGTGATAAGGTGGATGAAAAGAATGGAATACAAATTCGACAATATGTGTAAGAACCAAGAGGAAATGAAGAAGAACCAAGAAGAAATGAAAAATGACATCTCTGCTATAAAGAACTCAATAGAAAGCATCAATAGTAGACTAGAAGAAGCAGAGGACTGCATCAGTGAGCTAGATGGCAAGGTAGAAAAAAATACCCAAGCAGAGTAGCGTCTAGAAAAAGGAATTAAAAAGCAGGAGGAGAGCCTAAGAGAACGTTGGGACAACACAAAATAAAACAACGTACGCGTAATAGGGGTGCCAAAAGGAAAGGAAATTGAGCAAGGAATAGAAAACTTGTTTAAAGAAATAATGACAGAAAACTTCCCTGATATAGGGAAGAAAACCCCCACACAAATCCAAGAAGCTAAGAGTCCCAAACAAAATTAACCCCAAAAGACCAATGCCAAGGCACATTCTAATTAAATTGGCAAACACCAATGACAAAGAAAGAATCTTAAAAGCGGCAAAAGAGAGACCAAGTTACCTACAAAGGATCCCTCATCAGACTAGCGACTGATTTCTCAACAGAAACATATCTGGCAAGAAGGGAATGGAATGAAATATACAAAGTCATACAAAGGAAGAGTCTGAATCCAAGAATACTATACCCAGAAAGGCTATCAATCAAAATTAAAGGTGAATTCAGGAGCTTCAAAGACAAAAAAGGACTAAGGGATTTTGTTACTAACAAACCAGTAATGCAAGAAATGTTAAAGGGTCTACTGTAAAAAGAAAAAATAGGAAATGAAGAAGGAACACAGGTGTAAAGGATAAAAATGGCAACAAACAAGTATTTATCAATAATAAATTTAAATGTAAATGGATTAAATGCCCCAACCAAAAGACATAGGGTAACTGAGTGGATAAGAAACCAAGACCCATATATCTGCTATCTACAGGAAATCCACCTCAGAAAAAAAGACACACACAGACTGATGATGAAGGGATGGAAAAAGGTTTTACAAGCAATTGGAAATGAAAAAAAGGCTGGGATAGTAATAATTATATCTGACAAATTAAATCTCAAAGTGAAGGACATAAAAAAGAGATAAGGAAGGCCACTTCATAATACTAAAGGGAGCCATTCAACAAGAAGAAATAACTCTGGTAAACATATACACACCTAATATAGGAGCACCCAAATACATAAAAAATCTTCTGGAAGATATCAAAGGAGAGACTGACAGCAATACAATCATGTGGGGAACTTTAATACCCCACTGTCACCATTGGGCAAATCCTCTAAACAAAAAATCAGCAAAGAAACATCAATCCTAAATGACTCACTAGATCAGATGGACTTAATTGACATCTTCAGAACACTTCACCCCAAAGCCACAGAATACACATTCTTCTCAAGTGCACAAGGGTCATTCTCAAAGATAGACCATATATTGGGTCACAGGCAAAGTCTCTTCAAATTCAAGAAGATAGAAATCATGCCAAGCATCTTCTCAGATCACAATGGCATAAAACTAGAAATCAACTGCAATAAAATGAATCTAAAAAAATCAAACACATAGAGACTAAATAGCATGCTATTAAACAACGACTGGGTTACCAGAGAGACCAAAGAAGAAATAAAAAACCTCATGGCAACAAACGGCAATGAAAACACAACAATCCAAAATCTATGGGACACAGCAAAAGCAGTCTTAAGAGGGAAGTTCATAGCTCTACAAGCCTAGTGCAAAAAAACAAGAAACAATGATAATAAATTACCTAACCCTACAACTCAAAGATTTAGAGAGTAATAAGAAAAGCCCAGTGTAAGCAGAAGGAAGGAAATAATAAAGATCAGAGAAGAGATAAATGACACAGAGAGGGAAAAAATACAAAAGATCAATAAAACCAAGAGCTGGTTCTTTGAAAGGATAAACAAGATTGATGAACCTCTAGCCAGGCTCACCAAGAAGCAAAGAGAGAGGACCCTAATAAACAAAGCCAGAAATGAAAGAGTATAAATAACAATAGACCCCAGAGAAATACAAAGGATTGTTAAAAAATACTATCAACAACTCTATTCCAACAACTGGACAACCCGGAGGAAATGGACATATTCCTAGAAAAATACAACAATCCAAAATTCAATCAGGAAGAATCTAAAAGTCTCAATAGGCCAATAACTATGGAAGAAATTGAAGCAGTAATAAAAAAGCTCCAAGCAAACAAAATCCCAGGGCCAGATGGCTTCACAGGGGAGTTTTACCAAACATTCAAGGAAGAACTAAAGCCTATCCTCCTCAGACTATTCAAAAAATTCAAGAGAAAGGAACACTTCCAAACTCATTCTATGAAGCAAGCATTACCCTAATACCAAAACCAGACAAAGACAACACAATGAAAGAGAATTACAGGCCAATATCCCTCATGAACATAGATGCCAAAATCCTCAACAAAATCCTAGCAAATCAGATCCAACAGTACATAAGAAAGATCATACCATGACCAAGTAGGATTTATCCCAGGAATGCAAGGATGATACAATATCTGAAAATCAATAAATGTGATACATCACATAAACAAATTGAGAGATAAAAACCACTTAATCATATTAATTGATGCAGAAAAAGCATTTGACAAAATCCAACACCCTTTCTTGATAAAAACTCTCAGCAAGGTAGGAATAGAAGGATCATACCTCAACATAATAAAAGCTATATATGACAGACCCACAGACAACATCATACTCAATGGGCAAAAACTAAAACAATTTCCCCTTAGAACAGGAACAAGACAGGGATGCCCACTATCACCACTCCTGTTCGACATAGTACTGGAAATATTAGCCATTGCAATTAGACAAGAAGAAGAAATAAAAGGCATCCAAATTGGAAAAGAAGAAGGAAAACTGTCCTTACTTGCAGATGACATGATATTGTACATAAAAAACACAAAAGACTCCATCAAAAAATTATTAGACTTAATAAATGAATTCAGCAATGTAGCATGATACAAAATTAACGCCAAGAAATCTATGGCATTTTTATACACCAATAGTGAACTTACAGAAAGAGAGACTAAAAAAAGAATCCCATTTACCATCACACCAAAAAAACTAAGACACTTAGGAATAAACTTACCTAAAGAGGTAAAAGACCTCTACTCAGAAAACTACAGGATGCTGAAAATAGAAATAGAGGAACACATAAACAGATGGGAGGACATACCATGTTCATGGATTGGTAGAATCAATATCACTAAAATGTCCATACTACCCAAAGCAATCCATAAATTCAATGCACTCTCCAAAAATTCATCTGGAATTAAAAAAGACCCTGAATAGCTGCAGCGATCCGGAGAAAGAAGAACAAAGTAGGAGGGATCTCAATACCAGATATCAATCTGTATTACAAAGCCACTGTTCTCAAAACGGCCTGGTACTGACACAAGAACAGACATATAGATCAATGGAATAGAATAGAAAACCCAGAAATCGATCCAAGCCAATATGCTGAATAAATATTCTGACAAAGGCGGCAAGAACATGCAATGGAGTCAAGACAGTCACTTCAATAAATGGTGCTGGGAAAACCGGACAGATATATGCAAAGAAATGAAACTAGACCACCAACTTACACCACACACAAAAGTAAACTCAAAATGGCTAAAGGACTTAAATATAAGATGGGAAACCATAAAAATACTAGAAAAATACAAAGGTAACAAAATCTCAGACATATGCCGAAGCAGTTTCTTCACCGATACAGCTCCTAGGGCATTGGAAACTAGAGAGAAAATAAACAAATGGGACTATATCAAAATAAAAAGCTTCTGCACAGCAAAAGAGACCACCAGCAAAACAGCAAGAAAGCCCACTGCATGGGAGAACATATTTGCCAATGTTATCAGTTATAAAGGTTTAATCTCCAACATTTATAGGGAACTCATACAAGTTAACAAAAAGAAGAAAAACAATCCAATCAAAAAATGGGCAAAGGACCTAAATAGACACTTTTCAAAAGAGGACATTCAGAAAGCCAAGAGACATATGAAAACATGCTCAAAGTCACTAATCATCCGAGAGATGCAAATCAAAACAACAATGAGGTACCATCTCACACCTGTAAGAATGGCTATCATCAACAAATCAACAAACAACAAGTGCTGG
>PVJC01045089.1:0-13840 GCA_004026665.1 Murina feae | reverse complement strand
TGGGGGGGGGGGAGGAGGAACAATTGTAATAATCTGAACAGTAAAGATTTAAAAAAAAAAAGTCATTTTAGCCAAAATTTGCCAGTCCCATGGCATCCTGTGGTCATTTTCCGACCAGGATTTAAGGAATCCTTTTGTAAATGGACTGTTAGCCCCATTTTCTCTAACACTTTTCCTTATTTTTTAAAAAGGTATTAAAGGAGAGCGGTTCATGCATCCAGTTACCTTGCTGATCTTGCATAACTGGGCAGCCAAAAGCTCTCCTTGTAGCATAGCTCGCCTGACACCTGATCCCATAACCGAGGACCTAGTTGATGAGCCTTCCCACACCTGAGGCGGAGGATCAGAGGATCGAGGGCCTTAGGTATTACAGGCTCTACTTCAGGAGGAGGGGGCGGTGGCAAGTCCTCCTGGCGTTCTTTAGGCTTTTGATCCTCAATATGAAGTGGGCACATGCAGCTCCAAAAAGAGCCACATAATTAAAGATGACAAAGGCACCTGTTTTCCCTGGGCCTGATTTCTCTTGAAATTCCTACCTTCTTGTTCCTAGAGATCAAACTGCAATGATCCAGCATCAGGGAACCAAGGATTATAAGTTATGACAGTCTGCAAAAGGCCCTTTAATTGTTGCTTGGTAACCGAGGCACCATTCACCTTTCACAACTATTAAAGCACTATTATATATTGCAGTTGTTTATGGACAACTTCTGTTCCATTGTGAAACCTTAGCTGAAAAATATACACTGGAACTTGGAAATCCCCAGTGAGCTCCAATGACTAAGTGTGTAGTTACTTATATTTATTCCTCTTCCATTTCCATGTTTCTACCATGTCTCCTTGCATTCCTTGGTCCTCACATGGGGCACCACTTTGCCTGGGCTGACCAGCAGACCCTGATGGTCAGATGAATGATAACTCTGACACAATATGTGCAGTCAAAAGGAGGGCTAAGGGACTGTCTCATTAAAGGAATCAGACAGCCTCAATCGCCTGCCTCTTCAGGATTTTATTGTCACAGCACTTTGAGATAAAGATTTTCTTTTAGATACATTCAGTAGGATAAGTTATCTTGGGAGGACATAGGCATTTGCAGTGTCCTTTAAGCAAGGACACTTAAAGATGAAGCATAAAGATTCCAGTAAACACCAGAGGGTCTGCAGGAGCACAGACATGTTTGGAAAGGTCAAGGAATAATTAGGGGTGCCACCTTTGGCACTCCCCTAAGTTGGAATTCCGATAAACAGGGTGGGCTGCCATCAGCACACATCCCTTTTCTTCAATGTCCTCCTTACAAACTTTACAACCAAGTCCCATGCTTCCCCACAAGACTGAGGCCGGAAGGAAATTGAGAGGGTCCATGCACAGAGAAATGGTCTGGGAAGGTGAGGAGTTGTGAGCAAGGGATGGGATGGGAGGGGAAAAAAGCCAGGGGAGCCTGCATCAGGGATGGTGTTTGGGATCCCAGGGTGCACAACAGAAACCATACAGGGGGATCTATTTATCACCTCATCTGGAGACTGCAGGACCTGAGGGCAAGGAAGAATTTTGACCCTCACTATGAAGTGGGTACAGTGCAGCTCCAACAAGAGCTCACATAATTAAAGATGACAAAGGCACTTGTCATGCACAGGAAGTGTCAAGGACAATAGTCCAGATTCCAGGAGAAGTTGGAGGAAATAAGATAACAGAGAGGAAGGAATTAGGGGGCCTGTGAGGATCAGGAGAGTGGGTGAAGCGTCTCTCAGGATGGTGGCCCTCTATTTTGGGGAAAGTAGACTGTCTGGAGGTGGGGTTCTGCAGGATGAATAAGAAGTTGGGGGTGGAGGAGGGAGGTTCATTGTGACAAATGCCTGGCCTGGGTGTGTCTGCAGATCCAGGTGTGAATCCCAGCCCCCCACTTTCTGCCTGTATTTTTTAAATTGATTTTTCTTTTTATTGATTGATTGAGTTCAGAGAGGGAGGGAAACATTTTATTTTCTTACATATTCCTGGACTCACTGATTGATCCTTGTCTATGCCTTTAATGAGGACTGAACCATGACCTTGGCTTACCGGGAGGACACTCCAACCAACTGAGCTACCCACCCAGGGCTTAACTGCTTTTTAGAGAGAAAGGAGGGAAGAGGGGAAGGGAGAGGGAAAGAGAGAGAAACATATATGTGAGAGCACAACACTGATTGGCTGAATCCTGCACACCCCGTATCCGGAAGGAGCCTGCAACCTGGGCATGTGCCTTGACCAGGAATTGAACTGGCAGCCTGTTGGTGCTTGGGAGGATGCACAACCAATTGAGCCACACCCACCGGGGTCAGCCCTGTACTTTCCATGGGAGAGGATGGGGAACCAAGACAAGGTGTCCTTCCCCTCACAGCCTCTGTTTCCATGGAAAGGGATGGGGAATAAGAGCCTCAGGAGATTGGTGAGGAGATAAGACTAGGATGCTGAGCACTGAGTAAGCACTGATGGGGGTGGGGGAAGGGGTGGACAGTCCTTTAGGAGGAATCATCAGAAAAGAAGGCTGAGTAGGCAGTGGGGTGGGTGGTACCTGACCAAACGCTGGGAACATTCTGGAGCAAGGAGGCTGGGTGTAGACATCAAGGGGTCCCAGATGCTTGGGACTGACACAGTGATACTCCAGGAACTACAGAGGAAGCTCCTTCCCCAAAGTGGGTGCTTATTTTGTGGAACCCAAAGACCCCAGAAGAAGTTACCTTCCAGAAACCATGACAGCAAAGAACAGATGCCCCTCCCACTTCACGACCTGCCTGCCTTGGCTGTGTGTGTGTGTGTGTGTGTTGCGGGGGCAGCCTTGGGCCAACTTTGATGCTTCCCCATTTCTAAGGCTGCCCCTGCCACCAGCCCCCAGGCCTCCCCCCACACAGCCATGTTCCCCTCAGAATTGGCCAGGTCAGCGAAACAGAGGGAAACAGGTGAGTCCAGGTGGTGGCCTAAGAGACAAGAAGGTTGAGTCAGGGCGGGATTGAGGCGACAGAACTCGCCCCAACCCCTTCATGAGCCCCACCCCACTCCTGCTTGGACCCTCCCTCTGAAACCAACAACCGATGGGCCTGGGTGCCTGTCACTCCTTGAGTCAGTTATGAAGCAGAGACAGCGTTGAACACTGTGAAAGTTTATTAGGAGAGATGCTGGCCGAATGGGAGAGAGCGCCTCTGGGACCAGGTTGTTGTCTTTCCAAGATGCCAGGAAACTCTCAGAACAGGAGCCTGGGCTGCATTCTGAGGTTAATCCCCACGTCCCTGCCTAATCGGAAGGGAACAGTCACGGTTAACAGACAGGTTAACGGGTTACCATAGCTGGTCCCCACTGTCCTATTTCTGCCCCACAGCTCCTCACTGCGACTCCTCCCCACAGGCAGGCCACCACCCCAGACCCTGACTGTCCCTAACTCCCCCCACCCCTCTTCAGTCCCCTCCTCACCCGCAGGCTTCCTGGGACTTCAGGCCAGCAGAGCTTGGAGGGTCAGGAGCACAGTGGCCATAGAGAGACCGAGGGTGATCCCGGAGTTGGGGAGGCACTTAGCTGAGAGCAAGGCCTGATTCTCTTTTCTGAGGTGGAGATGGGCACAACTCAGGAGGCTGCCAGGTCTAGCTCCACTGGTGCTGGGCTCTAAGCCCCTCAAAATCTCTTCTCCTTCCTCACCCAGTCACTGGGCAGGAGAGTGGCCGGTTGCCCCCCAGAGATGGGTGCCTGGAGGGACAAGGCTGGACTCTACTTTGTCCCCAGAGCCATGGGAATATTCGGAGCCAAGGGGATCCTAGGTCTTGGGGCTGGAAGGACGAAGGGGCGAGGCCGGGGTGGGTGGTGCCCTGACCTTAGTTGCTCCAGCTCCACGGATTTGTCCTGCAGCTCCTGCTTCAATGTCTTGATCTCCTCTAAGGAAAGACACAGAGAGTGTGGGCACCGAAACCACACCCCTCAACTGGCCCCAACCCCTGACAGGACCCTTACTCCAGCCCAGCTCCATTGGAGTCAGTGCACCTTGGAAGTCGGGCTTGCCAGCCCCTTCCTACTCCCACTGGCTTTGATCTTGTCCCTTTCGCTGGACCCCAATCCTGAGGCCCTCCCCCTGTCTTCTCCTCAATATGAGACCTGCTCCTGCAAAATCCCTGACTGCAACCGGGGTCTGTGTTTTTCTCACCTTGAAGCTTCTCCACCAGCTCTGGTTGCTTGTGGCTCCCAGCCATCTTCATTTGCAGGGCAATCATCAGGGTCACCTGGGATGCCGAGGAAGAGGAAGGGAGTTGGAAACTGATCGGGTTGGCTGCTGTTCCAGCTGCTCTTCCCCTTACCCCCCAGGCCTGTACTCCAGGAGGTGCGTGATGTTTCCACACTCCAGTTCAAAGGCCATTTTTGGAAGCTTGGCTATTGGACTTGACAAGCCAAAATGACCTCTGCCACAGACAGACATACCACCAGCAGGAACAGCAGGATCCCCACCCACACTGGCAGCTTGCGGTCCCCCAGCTTTTTGGGGTACTCATCCATGGGCAGACAGGAGTAGCTGTAAGAAGTGGGTGCCATTCGGAGGCAATGCAGAGGAGCCTGGGAGGGAGGCAGGAAAGGAAGTTGGAACTTTCTACTTGCTGAAGCTGCTCCCTTATTAGCATAGATATACGGGGACCAATGAAAAGTTCCAAAACTGGAAAATCTGCAGGAAGACAGTTTAGCTTTCATTTTCATTTCCCAGAAATGAGGTGTATTGTTGCTGCCAAATTATGGGCTTGACCCTTCTGGGCTGGGTGCTGGCCCATGAGTTCCTGTGGGAGAGCACACCCCATTGTAAGTCCCTGCCCTTCTCCTGTGTTCCTGAAGGTGACAGCTGCAGTGACAGCGAGCCTAGGGCACGCCAGCCTCCTGTTGCTGTGGCTGTGACCTGAGAGGCAGAGCATCACTGGTCCAGTCCCCAGCTGGGGAAACTGAGGCTGAGAGGTGAGTGGTGGAC
The DNA here is from genome assembly GCA_004026665.1 of Murina feae. Lineage (NCBI taxonomy): Eukaryota > Metazoa > Chordata > Mammalia > Chiroptera > Vespertilionidae > Murina > Murina feae. Next base: position 8,877 of record PVJC01045089.1, on the reverse strand, counting down.
TGGGAGTGGCAGGGCCGGGATCTCACCCAAGAGGCTGGCTTTACTGTCACTCTCCGTGGTGACCCAGCCAGGAGCTCACTTAGCCTCCCTGCTGCTGTCTCAGAGGGGAGCTGAGGTGCCATGGAGGCTGTCGGAGGAGGACTCTCCTTCTGCCTCCACCGCTTAAAGCCACTCAACAGCCACATGACCAGGATGGGGATGGGCTTGCTGAGGAATCCCCAAGGAGCTTGTGCATCCCATGAGCAGGAGCCTCTCTCTGAGACCAGCACCCCAGGGGCGAGGACACAGCCCTGGGTGAAGAGGACTTGTTTGAGGTGCACTGTGCTAGCCTTCAAACTTCAGGGCCAACGCGGGACCAGCACTGCGGGTCAGAGGCCCAGGCTGTGTGTGCACAGCCCTGCCTCCCTGTGGGACTCTGGGCAAGCAATGTCCCCTCTGCCTGTTTCCATGGAGCTGTAAAATGGGGTGATGATAACAGTAACAGGTTCGTGCTGCCCTAAATGTTACAGCCAAGGCAAGTGCCTTCTTCACCTTGCACTAGTCCAGGTCCTGCAGGAAACTGGTGGGTTTTCCCTATAAATCGGTTATGCCACCATTTTCTGGGTTTCTCTCAGGTTAAGGTCTAAGCACTTGTGAGAAAGTTTGATTGGCAGCGAAGGGGTAGAGTCTCAGGGAAAGTGATGAGAGTGAAGAGTTGGGTATTTGTGATCTTTGATGAGGAAGTTGATGATGCTCCCATGCCATTGGACCCCTTAATACCAGGAAAAGCACAGTGTGGGGGTGGAAAAACACATTTCCCCTCCCCCTTTCTCAGTTCTTCTGGCCAGACTAATAATTAAATGAACACCAGACAGGATAATAGGAATAAACATCCAGCTTTATTGCACATGACATACTATTACACATGACAGCTTTAATAAATACTAGAGGCTGGTGCATGAAATTTGTGCACTGGGGGTGGTATCCCACAGCCCAACCTGCACCCTCTCCAATCAGGTACATCCTTCTTACAATCCAGGACTGCTGGTTCCCTGAATCACCTGTCTGCTAGTGTGATTGTCCCTAATCACTTTCCTGCCAACCTGATTAAATCTTAATTGTTCCCGTGCTGGCCTGATAACTCCCAACTACACTCCCCTGCTGCCAAATTATGGGCTTGACCCTTCGGGCCTGATTGCCCACAACTGCCCTCCCCTGCAGGCCCAGTCACCCCCAACTGCCCTCCCCTGCAGGATTGGTCATCCCCAACTTCCCTCCCCCGCTGACTCAGTACCCCTGACTGCCTTCCCCTGCAGGCCATGTTATGTGTTGGATTGATGGTCAATTTACATACTGGTCGTGACTAAATACCATGTCCAGTTGTGATTCTGAGGGCGTCGTGACCAGTTTGCATGTTACCCTTTTATTAGTACCTTATATAATCAAAGGGTAATATGGAAATGTACTCTAACAGAAGAATGACTGGGAATGACTGGTCACTATGACACACACTGACAACCAGGGGGCATATGCTCAATGCAGGATCTGCCCCTGGTGGTCAGTGCAGTCCCACAACAGGAGCTCTGCTCAGCCATAAGCCAGGCTGATGGCTGCCAGTACAGCAGTGGTGGTGGGAGCCTTTTCCACCTCCTCAGCAGTGCTAAGTATTTCCGACTGCAGCTTAGGCCTGCTCCCTGCTGGCAAGTGGACATCCCCCGAGGACTCCCAGGCTGCCAAAAGGATGTCTGAGTGTCAGCTTAGGCCCAGTGTCTCAGGGAGCGGGCCTAAGCTCGAAGGTGGCCATCCCCCAAGGGATAGATTTATATTGTGCCAGGAGAACCCTTGGGACAGACTGGGCATTTGAGGCACAGGACATTCCAGAGCTAAAGAGTGGGTACGTTGTGGTTTGGGACTTGGAAGGGGAGGAAGGCAATTCACGTGGACTTGGAAAACAGATGTTTGCTGGGCCAACCTTAACAACGGGACTGAGATCAGAGGGCCTTGCTAGTGTCCTCTCTGTCCTTCCCACCCAGTTCCTATTAAACTACAGATGCCTGTGCTGAGCTCCCCCTCCTGGAGCAGGTCCTCCTCCAGATCCCTGTCAGGCAGTTAGGGAGAAGGACAGGGGTTCTTCCTGAGGCTTTTATTTCTTGAAAGTAACAGCTTAAAACAGTCAGTATGTCCAAAAGCATATTTGGGGTGGTACACTCTGCTCCCCTCCACAGTAACAAGAACCCCAGCCAACAGGCTTTCTCCACATTCAGGGAATGTTTGTAATAATATACTCCCACCTAACTTCCATTTTTAAATATATTTTTATTGATTTCAGAGAGTAAGGGAGCGGGAAAGAGGGATAGAAACATCAATGATGAAGGAGAATCATTGATTGGCTGCCTCCTGCACATCCACTACTGGGGATTGACCCACACAAGGGCATGTGCCCTCGACTGGAATCAAATCTGGGACCCTTCAGGCCACAGACCAATGCTCTATCCACAGGGCCAAACCAGCTAGGGCTACAACCTAGCTTATTGATATGGCAGCCCGCTTCCCGCCAAAGGGCAGGGAGAGTATGCAGGTGCGGTTAGTGTGGCTATGAAACCTGTGGGGCAATGGCTTTTCTCTGACCTGCAGGAGGCAGAGACATGAGCAATGTTACCACACACCCTGCCTCTGGCAGCGCCTGGCTGGAGTCAGGGGGCTCAAGGCTCTACTCCCTTCTCCACGGGATCATGTTGTTCTGCAGGGAGGCTTTGCCCCGTGAGGGGGACCTCCCTGGGCAGGTGGTGTAGCAGAAGGAAATGCTCTCTCTGATTCCATCTTATTTCTAGCCTGCATTTCTCCCATGCCTTCAGCTCACGCTCTCGGTATGCTAATTAGTAGAGAAATTCGGCTTAAAGCTTGACTTTTGGCAAAGATTTGTGGGGGCCTCGAGATGAGATCAGCAGCGGTCACTGGAGCCCTGGGGGAAAGAGAGAATCAGAGAGTTCTGTGCTCCTCCTTGGGTCCCTGTGGAAGCCTAGTGTCACCGTGGGGCATGACGAGGGCCAATCGAGATGACTAAGTGCAGTGCACTCCGCCCAGGAGCTATGAATCCCGTGAATCTCTCCCCTTGGATTTCTATGGGGAGGAGGGACCGTTCTCTGGGGACTAATAAACTCCTCGCTCTCCAGTACTGCCCACTCCCCCCTATCCCGATTTCTCTCCTTCCCTAGAGGGGTTTAGTACAGTAGTAACAGTTGCAGCGTGTTAGTTTGCGAGGGAGGATATCAAACCTTACATGGCATGAGCACCTGGGCTTCTCCCTCATCATCACTGTCAAGGACTCCGGTATTACAGTGACTTCTTTGAGCGAAGGCTAGAGCACCCCAAAACAATGCCTAACAATCCCTGTGGTAGTGGTCCCCAAAACCCCATAGGGACTCTTTTAGGGTCAGCCCATTCTTTTAGAATCAATTCTGTTGGAGTAAGTCCAGTCCTGTCCTCCCAGTGGTAGCTGCTTAGAGGAAGTAAACAGTGGATTTCCCCTCTACCCTAGGACAGCCATCATTCATGCCCAGGTGTGTTGTGGTGGCCGAGACTGACCCCACTGGGCCTTTTTCTGCAGTGGTGGTAAAGAATTGCCATGTTGGAGAGAACCAAGATAGCAGCATAAGTTATATACTTGAATGCGCTGCCTCCCACAACCACATTAAAACTACAACTATAAAGCTAAACAGCCATCTTCCAGAACCAGGGGAGTGGAAAGTTTACAACTAGAAGGCCGGAGAAGGAGTGCATTGGGAGTGGGTAGAAGGTGCAGAGGCACCAAGAATGGAGAGGTACGGAGCCTTGCGAAATGGAGGCGACGGCACCTGGGTGCAAGGGTTGTTTCTAGTGGAAGGGGAATACAAGATCTCGGGGCTGCACTGAACTCATTTCGGGCTGTCTGGCAACTGGTTGAAAGGTGTGAGTGGCTTTTTAGCAGAGCTGTTCACGGTGATCACTGCTTTGTGGGGATGCAGAGCTCTGAGAATTGGGAACTCAAGGATGTGGACATGCCAAAACACGGAGATGCTAAAACACAGAGATGGCTGAGGGACAGCCATTGCTGTTTGCTCCACCCCTGGTGATTCTCTGAGATTCTGCCCCACCAAATTTACAACCCCCGCCCAAGCTGTACACCTATCTGCCTGCAGCCTAACCCAACAATCTGCTTCTGGGACAGAGAACTCCAAAAGTTCCAAACCCCAAGCAACGAGGAGAAATCGATAGATCTCCCTGTACCACCTCCTGGGTGGACTCACACAGCAGTTGACTTTGCCCCTCCTTGGAGATACAGGAGCCAGTGTACCCAGTGGCCAGATACCAGTTTCCAACTCCTCACATCCATAAGGGACACACTCAAAAGGCAGACTCAGTGAGCACCAAAGCCCCACTGAAGCAAGTTCTGCTCCATAAGGATGTCTCCTGCACAGCAGTTCTTCCACTATAGTCACAGTGGGTCCTTGCAATCAATTAGCCTGGAGGTCCTTTCCTCCCAGTGATATCAATAGCAATCAAGGCTTAACTACAACAAGACTGTGCACCCAGCCCTCAAAGGCATACACCAAGAGTGTCCACCTCAGGTGATTGGGAAGGCTGAACCACTGGGCCCAAGAGGATGTCTACCACACAGAGCCACTCTATCAATGCAGGGAAGCAGCCAAAATGCAGGCACAAAGAAACAAGCCACAAATGAAAGAAAAGGAGGAAAACAAATGACTGGATATAGCGTTCAAAACTACAGTTATAAGGCTACTCAAGAGTCTTCTACGAACCTCTGAGGAACTAAGTGAACTTTCAAGGATCTTAATGAGAATACAAAATAAAATAAAATAAAATAAAAATAGAAAAGGACCAGTCAAAAATTAAGCATACACTGATTGAAATAAAAAACAATAAACAGAGATCCAACAGCAGACTAGAGGATCACATGAACCAAGTCAAAGATTTGAAATACGAAGAAGAAAAAAACACCCATCCTGAAAAGCAAAAACAAAAAGGAATCCAAAAATGTGAAGATAGTGTAAGGAGCCTCTGGGACAACTTCAAGCGTACCAATATCAGAATGATAGGGGTACCAATAGATGAGAGAGAGCAAGATATTGAAAGCTTATTTGAAGGAAAAATGACAGAAAACTTCCCCTCCCTGGGAAAGAAATAGACTTACAACTCCAGGAAGCACAGAGAACCCCAAACAAAAGGAATTCAAAGAGGACCACATCAAGATACATCATAATTAATATGCCAAGGGTAAAAGACAAAAGAGAATCTTAAAAGCGGCAAGAGAAAAGCAGTTAGTTACCTACAAGGGAGCACCCATATGACTGTCAGCTGATTTCTCAACAGAAACTTTGCAGGCCAGAAGGGATTGGAAAGAAATATTCAAAGTGATGAATAGCAAGAACCTACAACCAAGATTACTCTACCCAGTAAAGCTATTATGTAAAATGGATGGACAGATAAAGAGCTTCACAGACAAGAAAAAGCTAAAGGAATTCATTACCACCAAACCAGGAATATTTGAAATGCTGAAGGGCATTCTTTAAGAAGAGGTAGAATAAAAAGGTAAAGATAAAAATTATGAAGAATAAAGTGACAAAAAATACATATCTATTAACAAGTGAATCTAACTATTAAGTCAATAAAAAATCTGATGAACAAAATAAACTGGTGAATACACTAGAAGTAGGGGCATAGAAAGGGAGTGGACTGACAGTTCTTGAGGGGACGGGCGTGTGAGGGGTGTGGGGAGAGACTGGACAAAAATCTTACACCTATGGATGAAGTCAGTGGTAAGGGTAAGGGCATGGTGGTGGGTGGAAATCAGGTGGAGGGGAGCTATGGGGGTTAAAAAAAACGGAACATGTGTAATAATGTGAACAATAAAGAATTATTTAAAAAAAAAGAATTGCCATGTTTGTCAAATTTTGATTTGCATTGGTCGGCCCTTATGGCAATGGGGGCAAGTAGATGGGGCTGAGAATTCTCAGAAGGGGAGGTTGCAATTGTAGCCTTGCAATTCTTGTCAAAATGTCCCATTATCCCACATGGACAGCATTTGGAATCTGTTTTGCCCTTATTCCCTGCCTGGAGAGCCATCGCTTACATTTGAGTCGGGTGGGTTTCCGTTCCTACTAGCTGACGAGGCCTGACAAATCCCCTCCATGGTGGCCTTTCCCCTGATGGGCAGCACAGCCTTTAGACAATCAACGTTGGCGTTCTCATATGCCAGTTGCAACAAGAGAATATCTGCAGCCTGACTATGACTGACCTGCAGCTGAATGGATTGGGTAAGGCGATTTACAAGGTCAACATAAGATTCCTGGGGCCCCTGGTGTCCATTAACAAAGGCGCCTTGCTGAATTCTGCCTTCTGGAACATACTCCCGGCCACTGTGCACAGACAGGCTTGGGGAAATAATTGAGGGTGCAGATTCAATTGCTGTTGTACATTAACATACGGTCCCCACCCCTGCAGCTTTGGGGTCATAACATGATCAGCGCCCATTAGATTGTTTTGGTCAGTCTGCTGTTCACACATCTCATCATATCCTGCTCTCCATAATAGATATTGACTGACATCTAAAGTCATTTTAGAGAGAAACTAAGATGGCAGCATAGGTAAACACCGGAATTGTGGCCGTGCACAATCATTTCAAAACCACAATGAAAAGAAAAAACAGACACCATCAAGACTCACAGGAAGCCTGGCTAAGTGGAAATTCTACAACTAGAAAGAGACTGAGATGCAGAGGAGGTGTGGAAGTAAAGTGCAGAGGTATAGAGGCACATGCGGAGGTTCTCACGGAAAGGGCTGGAAGCATTTCATACCGGAGGGAGGGACAAGCTCCCAACGGCTCTGAACTCCAATTCCAAGAGAGTTTCTGGAGACTCAGAACCATATGGGGAGGAGCTGGACTGTCTAGCACCATCTGGCACCATCTGGCACTGGCAAGAACTCCAGAGTGGCATGAGACCGGTGCCTCTTAGGGCAGGGCTGAGAAGCAGCCATCGCTCTTTGCTCCATCCTGTAGACTGCCGGAGACCTTGCCTCACCCAAGCTGCGTGCAGAGGCTTTTGCATGTAAAAGGCTGAGAAGCCTCAGGCAAAGGCTAAAATAGCAACTCCTTGGAGATACAAGAGCCAGCGTACCCAGTGGTCAGAGTGGTACCATCCTAAATACAACTCCTCAGATTCATAAGGGACACACTCAGGGGGCAGACTCACTGAGCACCAAAGCCCCACTGAAACAACTCTTGCCCATAAGGGTGTCTCCAGCACTGGAGTTCTCCCACAGTAGACCCAGCTGACTCTCCTAACCAAGTGGCTTGGAGGTCATTTCCTCTCAGTGATCACCTAACACAGAAAGCCACTCTATCAACCCAGGGAAGCAGCCAAAATACGGAGACAAAGAAACAGATCACAAATGACAGAAAAGGAGGAAAGCAAATGACTGGATATAGAGTTCAAAACCATCAGAATTATAGGGGTGCCAGGAGAAAAGAGGGAGCAAGATATTGAAAACCTATTTGAAGGAATAATGATAGAAAACTCCCCCTACGTGGTAAAAGAAGTGGATTTGCAAAGTGCAGAGAATCCCAAACAATAGGAATCCAAAGAGGACCACACCAAGACACATCATAATTAAAATGCCAAGAACAAAAGACAAGGAGAGAATCTTAAAAGCTGCAAGAGAAAAGCAGTCAGTTACCTACAAGGGGGCACCCATACGACTGTCAGCTGATTTCTCAACAGAAACTTTGCAGGCCAGAAGGGAGTGGCAAGAAATATTCAAAGTGATGAATAGCAAGAACCAACAACCAAAATTAGTTTTCCCAGCAAAGCTATCATTCAGAATTTAAGGTCAGACAAAGAGCATCACAGACAAGAAAAAGCTAAAGGAGTTCATCACCACCCAACCAGTACTATATGAAATGCTGAATGGTATCCTTTGAAAAGAGGAAGAAGAAAAAGTAAAGATAAAAATTATGAACAACAAATACATATCTATCAACAAGTGAACCTAAAAATCAAGTGAATGAAAAATCTGATGAACAGAATAAACTGGTGAATAGAATAGAATCAGGGGCATAGAAAGGGAGTGGACTGGCAATTTTTTGGGGGAAAGGATGTTGTGGTTCGGGGAGAGAATGCACAATAATCGTACACCTATGAAGGAGGACAGTGGGGGCGGTAAGGGCAGAGTGTGGGATGGGAACTGGGAGGAGGGGAGCTATGGGGGGAAAAAAGAGGAACAATTGTAATAATCTGAACAGTAAAGATTTAAAAAAAAAAGTCATTTTAGCCCAAATCTGCCAGTCCAATGGCATACTGTGGTCATTTTCAGACCAGGATTTAAGGAATCCTTTTGCAAATGGACTGTTAGCCCCATTTTCTCTAACACTTTTCCTTATTTCTTTAAAGGTATTAAAGGAGCGGTTCATGCATCCAGTTACCTTGCTGATCTTGCATAACTGGGCAGCCAAAAGCTCTCCTTGTAGCATAGCTTGCCTGACACCTGATCCCATAACCGAGGACCTAGTTGATGAGCCTTCCCACACCTGAGTCGGAGGATCAGAGGATCGAGGGCCTTAGGTATTACAGGCTCTACTTCAGGAGGAGGGGGTGGTGGTAAGCCCTCCTGGGGATCTGTAGGCTTTTGATCCTCAGTATGATGTGGGCACATGCAGCTCCAACAAGAGCCACATAATTAAAGATGACAAAGGCACTTGTTTTCTCTGGGCCTGATTTCTCTTGAAATTCCTACCTTCTTGTTCCTAGAGATCAAACTGCAATGATCCAGCATCAGGGAACCAAGGATTATAAGTTATGACAGTCTGCAAAGGGCCCTTTCATTGCTGCTTGGTAACCGAAG
>PVJC01045088.1:0-13830 GCA_004026665.1 Murina feae | reverse complement strand
CACCCCCACATCCCGCTCACCCTGCCGCTGGCACTGCACTGGCCTCCAAGGCTGCCGGCCGCCATCTTGCCTGAGCTAATTTGCATACAGCCATTCTGATTGGCTGGTGGGCATGGCTTACCTCCGTCCCGGAGAAACAGTTAATTTTAATATTTTGCTTTTATTAGTTAAGATAGGTATTCAATTACCTTTTCTGAATCTGAGAATACTTGGGGTTTCTAAACTTGATGTTATACCATAAGCGAACGCAGAGAAGGGCCCCTGCTTCATAAAGTCTATGGGAATATCATGTGTGCTTTCCCCACTCTCCCCTTTCCATTAAGTATCTGGGTGTGACCACACAGCCAGTGTCCTGGGCCCCCGTGGCACAGTGTTTGCTGAACACACCTGTTTAGATACAGCCTTTTTCTTGTCAGGGGCCATATTTCTTTTCAGAGAAAAGTTATGGTCATGTTGCTTAATGACAGGAACACATTCTGAGAAATGCAGTAGGCGATTCCATCATGGTGTGAACATCATAGAGTGCACTTACACAGACCTAGATGGTATAGCCTACGACACACCTAGGCTTTATAGGAGAGCCTATTGCTCCTGGGCTACAAGTCTGTACAGCATGTTACTGTACAAAACAACACGAGATTCAATCAAGCACAAGAGAAAACGATGCAATCAGGAGATGAGGGGAATGCGCGAGATGTATGAGGCTACCACCAGTGTCACACGGAATACTGTTTTAGAGCAAACTTTTACTTTTATTAAGTGGAAAGAGTACACTCTAAAATAATGATAAAAATTATAGTAAACACATTAACCAGTAACATAGTCATTTTTATGATTATCAAGTATTCTGAACTGTGCATATTGTATGTGCTAGACTTTCATATGACTGGCAGCGCAGTAGGTTTATTGACACCAGCGTCACCACAACCACGTGAGGAATGTGTTGCTACAATGTCACTAGAGATTTTTCACTCCATTATAATCTTATAGAATCACCATCATCTATGTAATTCATCATTGACCAAAATGTCCTTGTACAGCGCATGACTGTAAACACATCCAACCATGTTTCAGATTTGCATTTTGATTTATGTAAAAGGCCCTTTGGCATTAGCACCTAAGGGTTGGTCATCTTTAACTGAAAGAGCAGAGAAACCTAGCACAGCGGGGGCAGTGAAAACTTGAGCCGTTCTTGCTTCTGCTGTTGGATTGGGGTCAGGGCTGCCCACTTAGTCCCTCCAAAGCGCCCCCATCAGGAGGGCCCAGCTGTGTTACTCTTAAGCCCAAACCATTAACTGTCTGCAGCCAGTAGTGGTGCTGAAAGGGTCAAAATATCGATGTGGCTGCGGGAAAACACAATAAGACCAGGTTGGATTTATTGTATTAACAGCATGAAGTAGGGGAAGCGCAAATAGTAATCAGGTTTGAGTTTCCCAGCAGAAGAGAAAAGGCAAAGACCCAGGTTTCATTCAGCCATTGGCCCGGCCAGCTCAGTGTTCTGTTGGTTATTTACTTTCTCGGGGCTTTGGGTCAGTAACTATAGAACACGTTTCTCTTTTTTGTTTCTTTATCAGTGAGTGTTTGTGAGTTCTGAACTGGAAATCTCTTGGTTGGGGTCAGTGGTCCCTTGTGCGGGGTGGTGTCAGAAAGGGCTATACTATCTACTATTTAGGAGCATGCCTTAGCTTGAGCTCCTGGCTCCACCACCTACTGGCTGTGACTGTGCATAAATAAGCCCTCCATGCCTCGGGGTCCTTATCCCTAAAATGGAAGAGGATGAGAATTCTACCTCATTTGGTTGCTGTGCTTATGAAATGAGTTAATACTGAGAAGTTCTAACAGGAGTGCTGGACACAGAGGAAGTCATTCACAGGTGTCAGCCAAGGTGAGGGGGCTACTGAAGGTGATGATGTGATGCCAAGCCCCCTACCCACCTCCCACCCCCCAAGAAAACTTTTTTTCCCAACCTGCCACTTTACTCACGTATAAACACAAGTTTAAGCCCTAGCTGGTTTGGCTCAGTGGATAGAGCATCAGCCTGCGGACCAAAGGGTCCCAGGTTTGATTCTGGTCACGGGCACATAACTTCCGATGTAGGCTTCTCCCAGGCCTGGTCCCTGGTCAGGGCACATGCAGGAGATGACGAATGGATGTGTTTCTCTCACATTGATGTTTCTCTCTCTCTTCCACTCTCCCTAAACATAATGGAAAAATATCCTCAAGTGAAAATTAACAAAACAAAACAATGAAGAAACGTAAGAACCCTGAGTACACTATGTGATACTCACCCCTAAATGTCTACTTTCCATCCCTCACCATACATTTGACCCCCTTCACCCATTTGGCCCTCCCCACACTCCCCTTCCCCCTAGTAACCATCAATCTTTTGTCTGCATCTATGAGTTTATTTTGTGTTTGTTCATTCATGTGTGTCTGTTTTATATTCCATATATAAGGGAATAAGGAATTTTGAAGTGTAAATGCCCCCAGAAGACAGCAGGTTCAGTTTCTTCGAGGCTTAAATGGAAGTTAGATGATGCCAATTCATTTTAACCACACAGCCAGCGTATAGCAAAGCCTACCCCAGTGGGGAGTGGGGGGGCGGGGGTGGCACAGTGGACAAGATGGAAATGAGACATTTAGAGGATGGAAAATTTTCCAAGTCAACCCAGTTATCACAAAGTCAAGTGTAAAACTACATGACATTCATAGTTTTAAAAATCACACACACACACACATGTTTATGCACACACACATGTATGTATATATGGTGAATATGGGAAATTTAGTTAAGTACATCTAAAGTTAAACTGCAATACCAGATAATGTGTGTTGCTGTTCTGAGCAATCGAATGTCATTGGTGGGTGGAGGCCTGGGGGTGAGGTTGGGAGGTAAGTGGTGGGGAGTTACTGGGAGGGCAACAGCATAATCATGAAACAAGAACTCTAGAAGCCTCAGAAAAAAAGAAAGTTGGGGAGTTTTCCAGTGAAATTTTGGATTGAGAAAGAAAAAAATAAAACTACCTATCTTTTGCCAAACAAGATGGCAGGCCCAGTTCAGAGAAATTGAGTAAGAGACTGAATTCCAAGAATCATGAGAAAAACTGGTCCAAGCCTTCCCCAGGGAGCGCCCACATCCACGTCCCAGCGCTGGCGGCAGCGGGGCTCCCTCCCCGCAGGTTGCCGAGGGAGGGCCCCTGCCTTTGCAGGCTGGAGGAGGTGGCTTGGAACCCAGCCGAGAAAAGACCCCAAGCCCACAGGGACCCAGGGAGTTGAAAATGCGGTTTGGCCTAGTGGGAAAGAGGGGAGGTTGGTCAGGAGAGGCCTGCTAACAGCAAAGTGGCTGAAAACAAGAAGCATCTGGAAAGGGCCGCTTTATGCTTTCAACTCAGGCCAAGCTAATTGAGTAATGTGAGCGCTTGTTCTTGTAAATTATGGCAACTGCGTATCGAGCTTTCCCTGAGGTTGCCTCACCCTGCAGGTCAGGATGGGTTGGTTTGAATAGGATCTGTGTGGGCTGTCACCGTGCGTGTGCATGTGTGCGCGCGCCTGGCTTATTGATTGTAGCCTCTATTCCCAGGACTGTGCACTGACGGATGCGATGTTCACAATTCATTACTTAATATAGCAGGTACTGTAATTCCCAGACTGCCGAGGTAAGGGCTGTCGTTTGGCTGTGGCACTCAGTTCCTAACCCCACGCTGCCATATGGGGTAAATGCTCTGGAATGAGAGGAAGGCGTGTCCAGTGTGCCTTTCTGAACCGTTTTCGCAGGGAGATCTCGTCTACTGGTCCAGCCTGAAAAGGTGATGCCGTTTGACTTGGGACCCCCTGGAAAGCCAGGGACAGATCCCCTGTGGTTCCCAACACCGAGCATAGAGGTTTTCACCAGAATCAAAAGGAAGAATCTTGCTGATCTTTATCTGGGGACCTGGCACCAACCCTGATCTCCTACCTTTGCTCTCCTCACAGACAGCTCCCAAGATCTCAGCCCGCCTGTTCTGTTTCTGCATGGAAGTCAGAAAATGTAGGTCAGTGTATCCATGTAGAAAGTGTTATTTTATTGAGTTAGCTCTGTGCAAACTGCTGCCTCCATGTTTTATAGAAACAGAGTCCCTCGTGTCCAGGGTCTTTTCTTTGAAAGTTTGCAGAGGCCTCCAAGTCATCACTTAGATTTAAAATCCACAAGGAAAACCCTTTTTTTTATTTTTTAGAAAGACTGTTTCCCGGTAACAAGTGTCTGTCTTTTTAACGCTTTTGTCAGACTCTAAATCAGTTCAGCCTTTTCAATTGCGAAAGGACTTTAAGTGAAATTGCCAAAGCCAGTACATCAGGGTCCTAGAGAGATGGCTGGGCATCTGACAGAATGGGAGGCTGGGACCCATTTCCTAATTATGGAATCATTTTCTGATTCCTGTAATTTGACCCAGTAAATGTCATTAAACCCACCGTGGTCATCAAAAGAGAAAGGGGTCCTTTTGGTTGCTAAATATTATTTTGAGTTATGTTATCTTTTCATTTGGGTTTTAGATGTCTTACAATTGTCATTTTTTAAAATGCCTTCACATTAAAGTAATGCTGATGTATAATAATACTTTTCAAGATTTTAGAGTTGAGCAACTCAAGGTGGGGTCGGTGGGCCGGAGGTGGCCCCTAAACTGTTGCCAGACCCAGTGACATAAGTACAGAAGTTGGGAGTAGACATTTAGAAACGTACAGCAATTTGTGATTGCTCTAACAGCCAAGCAGTGTTCCATCTTTCTAGCAATTCATCTGTTTTGTAAAGTATTTGTCTACTATGGATTAGAAATGGGCAAAAAGAAAAAAGAAAAATCCTGGTCCTTCCCCACAGATAGTTGAGAAAAACTGTGACGGTTTCGTGTGGAAGGTGGGGGTTGCATTTTAAGCTCCATTTTACAGATAGATAAACCTGGGCTCGGAGAAGTAAGAAGGCTAGCCTGTCACATGTGCGGGTCACTATCTACCTCTACTAGTACTCTGCTAATTGCAGAACGCTAAAGCAAGCTCATCTACAAATATTCTTACCTGGGCTTTTAAAAATGTGTTGAGAGAGAGAGAGAGAGGAAGAGAGAGAGAGAGAGAGAGAGAGAGAGAGAGAGAGAGAGAGGAAGAGAGAGGAAGAGAGAGAGAGAGAGACAGACAGACAGACAGACAGACAGACATCAATTGGCTACCTCCTGCACGGCCACTGCTGGGGCTTGAGCTCACAACCTTGGCTTGTGCCCTGACAGGAATAGAACCAGAGACCTCCTAATGTGTAGGTCAGTACTCAACCATTGAGTCACCCTGACCAGGCTTACCTAGGAGGTCTCTCTGTACAATTGACCTTGAATGATCTATGAACAGATAATATTTGCGTTCTCCTAGTTCATAAAATCATTTTGATTGGCGACCACTGATTTAGACCCCAACAGACTGGCTAATTCCCTGTGTTTCCCTAAGAAGTTAAAAGATTGTAATTGCTTAGACGCTCCAGGTTTGGAAGAGGCTCTTGAGGTCCATGCGACCTACTGGCATTGATTTGTCTAGCAGACATCCTGTGTACCATGGCAGGGATGTGACCCTATAGACAGGATCTGTTTGGGGACCGTAAAGACAGTTAAAGTCCTTCCTTGTGTCATGCCCACCCCTACTTCTCTTACTCCTACCTTTGGGCTCTAGATCTACCTTCTTAAGTCCCAGTATTTAGACATAGGCATGTGCCCTTCTTCAGTCTTCTTCCTCCACCCCAAGCCAAATATCTCAAGTTTTTAATTGGTTCCTTGTATGGTATGGCTTCGGTACTCCATCCCCAGTCTCACCACCCTAGCCACACTCTACGTTCTCTTTATCAATGTCCATCCTAAAATGAGAGAGACCTCAGAAATGAACCCCGCATTACAAAGGTGGTCTGTTCAGATTATGGGAAACTGATCACCTCCCTCAGTCCACACACTATATTTCTTTTAATGCAACCTAAGACTGTGCTACCCATTTTGCAACCACATCGTGTTGTCGTCTCCTAATAAGATAAAAATGCTATCCCTTTCATGTGAACACCTTCATTTAGCAATTTACTCTATTTATTGACCCACTCATTTATTAACTGATTAATTCCATCCTTCACCCACCATCCATCCAAGCACCCAGCCAGCCAACCAATGGAATTCGGTAATATCTGCTTCAGAATGTTAATCGTATAATTTATTTTGAAAAGAAATTATGCCCAATGGAAGGAAAGTGGCTCAGTCCTTTTCATCTTCCCAGTTAACTTCACCTGGAGCCTCGGTGTCTGTGTGGGCACCCGCTCTTTGGTCCACACCTCAGGGGTTGGTGAGCCAACTAATGAAACCCCAGCTAGCTGCTAACTCTCCCGAATAGGAGTTGATCAGCAAGCCCCCGAGGTGGACATTCCATTGGTTTAGGCTACCTCCCTCATCCTCCTTCCCTTTAAGAATTGCTGATCGGGGAGGTCTCAGTGCTGTGACCTTCGTGACATCTGTTTCCATAACATGCAGATGGCACATCTGATTATACCTTGCATCTCAGCCTCTGATGGCGCAGCCACCGTGTCCTCGGACCACACCACACAGTGTTAAGTGGTTTGCCTCGGCGGGGGGCGGGTCAGGGATGGAGGAGGAGTGGGAAGGAGGCCATTAACATCGTTTCACATGTTATAATAAGCATGTAGGACTCTTGTAATTAAGAAAAATAATGACAGACAAGATTAAAGGGAGAAGAAAGAACTCGCCCCCCCTTGCTTGTTGGCTCGAGTTCAGTTCACAGTGGAGCCCTCCTCCTCGGTGGCTGCCCGACTTTCTTGTGACCCACTCCTTTCCTAACTCCGTGCCTCAGGCTTCTACCCTAACCACATTCCGGTGGGGGCGGGAGCGAGTGTTGCTTTCCCCAACTCTGCTAATGACCTAATGCAGAGGTCACCAAACCATAGCCCATGGGCCAAGTCCGGTGGGTCACTTGTTTGTGTAAATAAAGTT
The DNA here is from genome assembly GCA_004026665.1 of Murina feae. Taxonomy (NCBI): domain Eukaryota; kingdom Metazoa; phylum Chordata; class Mammalia; order Chiroptera; family Vespertilionidae; genus Murina; species Murina feae. Next base: position 6,835 of record PVJC01045088.1, on the reverse strand, counting down.
TCGTTGAAACACAGCCATGCCCATTTGTTTATCCTGATTGTCTGTGGCTGCTTTCCCAATACAACCACAGAACTGAGTAGTTGTGACGGAGACTGGATGGCCCACAGAGCCTGAAATATTTACTGTCTGGTCCTTTCCAAAGATCAGTTTGCCGACCTTGGTTCTGTGTTACCAAATCCATTGATCTAACCTCTCCAGTGGCCTCACTCCCCTCCGCCTCTCGCTGCCTTTGGTTCTCATGACCACCTTTCATGACAGTGTCTTCTCTTATCCCCGGTGACCGTGACTCCCCGTCGTTGTCTCCTCGTCTCTCTGACCACTCTTTCTCTGTCTTCCTTTCTAACCCTTATTTCAACTAGAAACATACACGAGGGCACAGATCTTTGCCTCTTCATCCACTTCTGTCTCCTCGATGTCTAGAACAGTGCTTGCCTGGCACACAGGTGTGAGGGATGGATGAGTGACTCTAGCAACTTCCCCAAAGGAAATGAGGGCAATTGTAAGGAGGAGAAGGAGATACTAAGAATTGTCCCCATTATCCCAAACTGCCTAATGTCCTCTCCCAGTTGCCATCAAAAGTCTCCTATTTCTACTGTAGGATCAAGAAACATTTTTCAGCCCTGACTGGTTTGGCTCAATGGATAGAACGTCAGCCTGCGGACTCAAGGGTCCCAGGTTCAATTCCGGTCAAGAGCATGTACCTTGGTTGCAGGCACATCCCCAGTAGGGGGTGTGCAGGAGGCAGCTAATGGATGGTTCTCTCTCATCAATGTTTCTAACTCTCTATCTCTCTCCCTTCCTCTCTGTAAAAAAAAATCAATAAAATATATATTTAAAAAATAGAAAGAAACGTTATTCAGTTCAGTTGCGTCTTGATTCATCTAAGAATGGCTCAAGAGAGTTGCAATTTGGCCAAATTACAAAATGGGATGTAATGAAAGTTTGCAGCTGTGTGTGCGGACACCTCTGAAAAAGCTAGCATCCCTTTGCCACATCTGTATCTGTGTATAATAGGCATTCCCCTGAGCGTGTCTGCAATACACTGGCCCTGCCATGTCTACAGTGCTGCCTAAGGGCTCTACCCAGCACTCTCCATCTGTTTTCCTACGCCTCTGTGAGTTCTGTACTATTGTCTCTGCTTGCAGGTGAGTCTCAGAATCTTGGACAGCTAAGTGTTGTCTCACAGAGTCAGTGCTGTGACAGGTCTGATTCCTAAGCTGTGTTCCTATTCATTAATTCAAGATGGTAACCTTCACAGACACCAGTGGATCCCAACTACAGGTGATTTTATTCCCCCGACACATTGGCAGGGCCTGGAGACATATTTGGTTACTAAGCTGGGTTGGCTTCTGGTGGGTAGAGACCAGGAATGATGCTAAACATCCTACTGTGCACGGTGTACAGGGACAGACCCCCCATGACAGAGAACGATCTGGCCCCAAATGTCAGTCATGGTTGAGAAACCCTGACATATATACGCATGGTCGCATAGTTTGTGAGCTCATAAAGTGCCTACAGTGTTTTGGGATCTGAGCATGCACATGAGTTAGCTCTTAGAAGATGAAGCTCAATGTGAATAGGAATCAACTGTTAATATTTTCTTAACTCTGAGCTACCAGAGAGAAATCTTGCTCCAAGTCCCCCCAGCTTCTACGCTCTCTTGACACGCATCTTTCAAAAAGGACAAAGGTCAGTGGGTCTGCTCGGGCCATGAAACTGATTAAAACCCTCTGCTTCAGGATGGGCCCTCTGAGTGTCTCAGTTGCTCTGGATGGAGAGGCAGCCTGGCAAATCTACTCCCTCTGCGCGGTGGCTGTTTGCAAAGCAAGGCCGAGGTTGGCGGAAAGGGTCACCGTTGTCCCGTAATCCGATTATGTTGCTATATCCGATCATTGGCCATCTGTGGCCCAATGGGGAACTATTAAGCCAGCAGCACTGACCTAAGTGAGATGGACGATGGCAATGTTCCTTGGAATAGTGGATTGACTGGAAAGACTGTAATAGCCTTGCTAACAGGGGTAGCAGGTGGGCCATTCTGACAGGAGTGGAATTTGTCTGCTCCCCACAAAGGTAAGCGAGATTGGAAATACAAAAGGAACCCCCATCCAGAGAATGCATCCCCTGGTCTGCAAAGAAAAGCAAGAACCAAGCCTATGGCAGACAGACCCCAGATTAACACTAGACACTGCCTGCAGGTTCAAAAGCCTGTACAGTCCCTTCCTGGAAGCTATTTTAACAAAATAACAATGTATGCAATGATAATATACAAAGATGTTCATTTCAGTATCATATATGTTAGCAAAAAATATGGATATAAATTAATTTACATAGCCATATGCCTATCGGAAGATGCAGCTTACCTGCGTGACCCCCCCATGCGCTTCCTAAACTTCACCCCCAAATTGTATAAGCTTGCCCACCCTGTCACAGGCCATGTTGCCACCTGAGCACCTCCTCCTACAGTAGAGCCTGCTTCTGAGAGCTTCCACGTCATGGCCAGCTGAGCCGTATGTCCTTTCCTGCAAGCAGGCAGATGTGGAGAAGGTCTGGGAAAACTTGGACCCAGAACACTAAGTGCCTTCCCTTAGTCTCACCAAGTCAAGTCCTCCTACCCCCTGGGGAAATGAGAAAGTGTGGTGGGGAGGAAGGTCAAGAGTGTCGCTCTACTGAAGCACCTGCACATAGAAACCCAAGGCCCAGGACACAGAGGTATCCTCCTACCATTGAGGATGTAATGAGTAATGAAAGTCAAGCTCTTGGTCATGGGAAATGTTCAATACATGTCAGCTTTTCCCTTCCTCTACCATTGCCAGGAAAATACCAGCAATTCATAAAGGAAATATTCACACATGCCGATCTAAGGGACCAAGCTGAATTAGTGGACAATCGTTCCTATTTGTGCCAACCTAATGAGCCCTCTACATGTAGGATGGGTTCAGTAAGTTTTCTTTGGTTGTTATTTCATTAGCCATTCTTCTGACCTTGTAGGCATTCAAATATACTCAAGAGAAAAAAGAGCTCCAAGCTAGCCAGTCTCTGGATCTCCATTGGTGTTCAGTAATTGATTATTGATGGGTGAAGGGACAGACCGATGGATGGATGGATGAGTGTGTGGGTGGATGGATAGATGGGTGGATGGATAAATGGGTAGATGGAAAAAAAGGAAGGGAAGGAGGAAGGGGGAGAGAAGGCTAGGAGGTAGATGGATGATAGGAAGATAGATGATAGGAAGATAAATTAATAGTCATTGTACTGTTTTTTTTTCTTTCTCTATCAAGATGGTGAGGGGAATAATGTTTCTACGTAAGCCAATATCTTTTCCTCTTTTTTCTCATGTGAAATAGAAACCCAATATGAAAATCCCTGATTTCTGTTGCATGAAAGTTAGGATCCATATTCTGATCTAAGTAGCATATTTTCTCTGTTTGAGCTGGGGGGAGGAAGATGAGTGATTTTCTAGCTCGAGTGACATAAATCTGTACCCCCCCCCATAAAATATATTGTTATTGCTGTGATTCATTTGGCTTTTTTTTTTTTTTTGAGTGGACCATGGTTTGTGTGCAGTGGATGAAGTAATTGGATTGAGTGCTTCTCCCTAGAGACAGAATCAATCACCATTGTAGAAGATGGTGACATTTTAGAAAGAAACTCTGAGGAAAATGTCATGCTTAAAAAATTAGATTTAAACCCACTGGCTCCAGATTGATTTTTATTACACTCAAATGGATACCCAGATTGATTATCAGTCTTACAAATGTTTAGCACATTTCTCACTTCTCTAATAATCAGAATAATCTAATTTTCAATGTCATTTAATGTACTCTATTCAAGGTTATAATAGATCATATTTCTAATAAAACACAGCAATTATGTAATGAATAATACAGGAGGACCGACATTCGGATTCCCTTGATTTTTAAGGCACTGCCAAGGAAAAGTCTTAGATAAGCCCATTCTTGAAATGTGAAGTATATTCTAAGCCTTTGACTGCATTGAACAGAGTGTTTTTTCCTGCTGGTGATCTGAATGGCACTTGGCCAGATTTGACCCTCCACCCCTCAAAAAAAAATTCTTGGGAGGAGACAGTAGGATTTGAACCCTTTAATAGATGATATTGGTGCACCTGGAGAAAAGTGACAGGTTGTATTCAGTTTCTCTAGTAATTGCTGCTTGCTCCCCATTTTTATATACACATCCCCCAGAGAAATACTATATTTTAGTTCTAAATATTTTTCCAATAGCCATTGTAGCAAAAGCTGACATTACGAATGTTTCAGGGTAAGCCACGGGATATCTAATTTTGAGGAGGTTTGACTATATTTAAAGCCAAATTCTTACCTGCCTGTGCTTACTTTGGTGGTTTTTGTTAAGAGGCCTGACTCACCTTGAGCAGTTACTGGTGCTTTTTATATATTTGTGGCTTCTGACCAATTCCCGTCATGTCGAAATCCAGGTTAGTAATGATGGGTTCCTCTATAATGACTCACCGCTGAGTTGGGCGACCTGGCGTGTGTGAAATGGTATGGAAACCTGGTCCCCCAACAGGCAGTAGCACTTCAGAGATGCCCCTTTTATGCACTTTGGTGGGGGCGCCCAGGGGCAGCAGGCAGAGGGAAGGCAGCTGAAGAGCTTTCAAGCTTCAGGACTTTAGAGACTCAAAAGGCCTCTCGTACAATTGGCTCCGATAGGCCCCTGGTGGAATGAGACATTCAGATCAGAAGCTTGCAGAAGGTCTTAACAAAAGCAAATGATGGGCCAGTACCAACAAGACGCCACTGAACAGAGGTGGATGTTGATCCTGATTGAGAGTCAGGCAGGTGAAGGAGGAAGGACAGAATGGGGAAGGCCAGTGCTGACGATCTGAGCCACAGGCTGCCTCTGAACTGACTCGGCGTAGTAACATGTCCTCCCTCCTGGGATCCTTGGTTAATCAGATCATGAGAGACCAGCCTAACTCTCCCTATCCATGGCTGGTCAGAGGAGTCTTGGAGCGTTATTGTTTTTTTGTTCTGAGCACCTCATTTTTATCTATTTACTAGAGGCCCAGTGCATAAAAATTCATGCACTAAGGGGATGGGGTTCCTTAGCCCAGCATGTGCCCTCTTGCAGTCCAGGAGTCCTCAGGGAATGTTCACCTACTGGCTTAGGCTTGTTCTCCAGGGCATTGGGCCTAAGCTGGTAGTCAGACATCCCTCTAGCATCCAGGAAACCCTCGGGAGATATCCGACTAATGGCTTAGGGAGAGCACCCCTAAGCTGGCAGTCAGACATCCTTAGCACTGCCACAGAGGTGGGATAGGCTCCCGCCACTGCTGCTGGGCTGGCCAGCCATAAGCTGGCTTCTGGCTGAGTGGCATTCCCCCTGTGGAAGCACACTGGCCACTAGGGGGCAGCTCCTGCATTGAGTGTCTGCCCCCAGGTGGTCAGTGTGCATCATAGCAACTGGTCATTCCTGGTCATTCTACTTTTAGGGTCAATTTGCATATTACCCTTTTATTATATAGGATTTTGTATTATTCGTATTTTATTAAACCTTTATTGTTCAAAGTATTACATATGTCCCCTTTTTCCCCCATTGACTTCTCCCAGCCCACCCCTGCCCCCTACCCCAGGCCTTCAACCCCCTATTGTCTGTGTCCATGGGTTGTGCATATATGCATGCAAGTTCATTGGTTGATCTCTTCTCACCCGCCCACCCTCCCCTGCCTTCCCTCTGAGGTTTGACAGTCTGTTCAATGCTGCTATGTCTCTGGATCTATTTTTGTACATCAATATGTTGTTCATTATATTCCACATATGCATGAGATCATGTGGTATTTATCTTTCTCTGACTGGCTTATTTCGCTCAGCATAATGCTCTCCAGGTCCTTCTATTCTGTTACAAACGGTAAGAATTCTTTCCTTTTTATGGTTGTGTAGTATTCCATTGTGTAAATGTACCATGGTTTTAAAACTATAGTAAGTCAGTCTCAAAAACTGCCATTTTCCACTAGATCTCCCACGCTATCTGAGCTTATACCCCCGAGGTAGGATTGATAATATGTAGGGGGTCGTGGGGAAGCTAGAGTTCTCAACCACCTCCTTTCTGCCAGAGTCCTGAGGCTGTCTCTCCCTAAGGAAGCATTCGCAGATGTCTTTTTTTTTTCTTTTTAATACACTGTATTGGTTTCAGAGAGGAAGGGATTGGGGAGAGTGATAGAAATATCAATGATTAGAGAGAATCATTGATCAGCTGCCTCCAGTGCGCCCCCTACAGGGGATCAAGCTCACAACCCAGGTATGTGCCCTTGACCAGCATTGCACCGGGACCCTTCAGTCTGTGGGCTGACGCTCTATCCACTGAGCAAACCAGCCAGGGCTCACAGATGTCTTTTTGATTAAAGAGAGAGAAGCACGCCTGGGTGTGGGTGTGGGTGTGAGAGGAAGGGAAAAGGAAGGGCAGAGGGAAGTGAGTTGTGCAGACCTGGCAGGAACGCCATGTGTTATTTCTTGAACTTCTGTGTGTTTTTTGACTCCTTCGCCGAGGCATTCCCGGGAATAGAAACTCGCTTCTCCGTTCATGTCAAGCATCCAAGTGTGTGGCTGGGAGCTATGCAGAGAGTGGTGAAGATGGCTTTGTTTCTTTCCCAGATGGCTCTCCGGAGAAATAAATACCTGAGAATTGAAGTTCCGTAGGCCAGAAAGAGTCTTTTTTGCGAACTAAATAGGATTTTAGCAATCCTTCATTGACGAGGGCAATTTGGGATGATCTATTTATATTGAGAAACTGATAAGCTCACTCAAGGGAAAGCTACGTTGGCTGCAGTGCTGGCCAGCACTTACATGCTGAGACTGAC
>PVJC01045087.1:0-13840 GCA_004026665.1 Murina feae | reverse complement strand
AATGCCCTCCTCTGCCAGCCTGGTCCCCCCCAACTGTCCTCCCCTGCAGGTCTGGGTCCCCCCCAACTGTCCTCCCCTGCAGGCCTGGGTCCCTCCCAACTGCCCTCCCCTGCAGGTCTCCCAAATGCCCTCCCTTTCTGGCCATCTTGTGGCAGCCATCTTATGATGGTCAATTTGCATATTACTCTTTTATTAGATAGGATTCCACAAATGCAAACTAATATATAGTGACAGAAAACAGATCAGTGATTGCTTGGGACAGTTATGGGTAAGGAGAGCATGAGAAGAGCAGCAAAGATGGATTACATGAAGCATTTGACGACACTTTTGGGGACATAGTAATTATCTTGATTGTAGTGATGGTTTCACAACTTTAAATATGACAAAACTTATCAAATTACAGCTTTAAATATGTGTAGTTTATTGTGAATCAATTATACCTCAAACTATTCTAATAACTGGACGTTGATGATTATGGCACAACCACATAGCTTCATAAAAATTAGAAATTTTTAGTATGTTAAAAATTAGTAAAATTTAATAAAATGAGTGAATTCTATGGTATGTAAGGTATGTAACTTATGTATCAATAAAGCTGCTAAGAGTGGAGTGGAGGAAGCTCCAATCTTCTGTTTGGTTGGCTATGCAAATTTTACCTAACTATAAAATGTTAAGGCAGATTAAGTATAATGGATTCCATTTTAATTTTAGTTCAAAAGAAACAACTTGTATTTGTGTGTTTTATTTCCTTTTTTGTTGTTAAACTCGAACACTTAGCTAATTTTCAGTGTAAATGCTCAGCTGTAAAAGTAATCCTGAGGAAACTAAAAACATCTGGTTACTACCTCAAACCCTGGTAGCTTATTAAATATTTTAGTAATTTCAGTATTAGAAGATAATAATGCTCAACACCTGCTTTCATTTAGGAAAAAAGAAATCTAGAGGGATTTAAGATCTTTATTAAACATCTAGAAGTTTCTTTCTTTTATGAGGTAATACAATTGCAATTTCATATCACCATATTAGAAATAGATTAAAATTACATTTTTTTTACTTTTATAACCCATAATATAAAATATTTAAAACAAGCAACTGCAAGAAGTAAATGTTTATTTTCATAAGCAGTACCTATGAATTCCATTAGAACAAGTAAATGTATTTTTATTTTAACTTTCTGGAAAAACTACTTTATATAAAAAATTACATTTTACTAAATTGAACATTTAATCTTGGTACAAGTGAGTAGCATTTTTTAATTTTGAGGGAATCTTTTTTTATAAAAACTATTCAGTGTCTCAAAATGTGGACCTGAATAATTCAATTGCACATTATATCAAAGTAGCAACAAATATGTAAGTTCAGTATTATAACCATACAACCACAAAATGAACCAGAGAACAAATGAAATAAAGCATACATTATAGCATTTACTGAAAACTCAGGATGGTAAATGTTCTTACTAATGCTTCATCATGTCTATTCCTTTATTAACACCAATACTATGTCTCTTTCCATTTACCTCATATTTAGTGGAATTTTTTAAAAAACAAACTGTATTAAGAATTCAGATACTTCTTTTAGACTGCCGATTTATATCACTTTGAGTAAAGTTCAACTTTAGGAATAAAGAAAAGGAAAAGAATTAAAAATAAATTAAAGAATGGGGAAGAAGAGCCAACCAGAATAGGAAAGGGAAAAATTTTCTAGCTATATCTGCTGATTTTCTAAAACATGGCTTTCTTACTTTTCTAGAACTAGTAATTTTCAAATATTAAAAAAACATATTTTAATCATTTAGAAATTCTTGAATATTAATATGTTCATTACTAAACCATAAGATAGTAAAACTTAGATAATAAGTATTGTCCTTGTCTTTTTATTATAAAACTAGGGGCCCAGTGCACAAAAATTTGTGCACTCGGAGGGTGGGGGTCTCTCAGCCCGGCCTGTGCCCTCTTGCAGTCTGGGACACCTCAGGGGGGATGTCCACCTGCTGGCATGCCTGGCCAGCCTGGGTGAGGGGCTGAGAGCCATTTTCAGGCTGCCCACAGCCCCTTCAGGGTTCGTGCACTGGGGGGTGGGAAGGCTGGTGAGTGCAGGCCTGGACGTTTCCCACAGGAGGGCCCACGATTGCACATGCGTGGTGGGCCCCCACTGCTGAAGGGACACACCTGGCACAGAGCTGGGTGGTAAGCCAGGGGCGGATGCTGGTGCAGGATCCCTCGGTGGGGCCCTTCTGCTGAGCGAACACACCCGGGGTGGAGCCAGGCAGCGGACTGGCTTCGGATTCTCGCACTGTGCAGATGCTCCCGCATGCCTCCGAGGAGGCCCCTGGGGCAGAGCCAGGTAGATCCAGGACAGGTGTTCCTGGATGCCCCGAGGAGGCCCCCGGGGGGTGGAGCCAGGCAGCGGACCCGGGATGGGCGCTCCTGGATGCCCTGAGGAGGCCCTGGGCCAGACCCTCCCCCCCCCCCACTGAGCTGACACACCTGCACAGCTATGCCAGCCGCGGAGGCTCCCTGTGCAGAGCCGCCCTGCAGGACCCCCAACCTGACCCAGGACACCCTTCAGGGCAAACCAGCTGGCTCCCACCCATGCACCAGGCCTCCATCCTATATAAGAAAAGGGTAATATGCAAATTGACCCTAACATCATAATGACTGGTCACTATGACACACACCGACCACCAGGGGGCAGATGCTCAATGCAGGAGCTGCCCCCTGATAGTGAGTGCACTCCCACAGCACTGCTCAGCCACAAGCCAGGCTGACGACTGCCAGTACAGCGGTGATGGTAGGAGCCCCTCCCACCTCCTCAGCAGTGCTAAGGATGTCCGACTGCAGCTTAGGCCTGCTCCCTGCTGGCAAGTGGACATCCCCTGAGGGCTCTCAAGCTGCCAGAGGGATGTCTGACTGCCAGCTTAGGCCTAATCCCCCCAGTAAGCAGGCTTAAGCCATCAGGTAGACATCCCTTGAGGGGTCCCAGACTGTGAGAGGGTACAGGCCAGGCTGAGGGACTCCCCAGAGTGCACAATTTTTTGTGCACTGGGCCTCTAGTCCTATATAACAAAACCCTAATATGCAAATCGACTGAATGATGGAATGACTGGCTGCTATGTGTACTGACCACTAAGGAGCAGACACTCCTGTTTTGAGTGTCTGCTGCCCAAGAAGGAGGTGACTGGTGATGGCGATTGGGGGGCGGGACCAGTCAGCAGGTAGTACCAGGCCGCCAGCCAAGGTGGGTACTAGTGGGGGTCCCCTGATCGCCCCGCCTGCCTGTCATCCCACAGTTGGCCTGATCACCAGCCAGGCCTAGGGACCCCACCCTATATATTGAGAACAGTCTCTTAGATTTAAAAATTAAAAACTGGCAAGGCTACTCTGACTCTGAAAAAACAGGATAATGCAGCGATGACATCCATGGACTCTGGTTTGCACATTTTGTGGTCAGCCCTGATTCTGACACTTGTAACTATGTGACAAAGCCAATTACTTAACCTCTCTCCTTCAGTTTTTCCACCGATAAGATGGGGAAAATGGTACTACTTCCTCAGAAGGATCATGCTATGTACTACGTTTTATAATCAGAGCAAAAAAATATAGCTGACCATACAACAGCAAGATGCCTTTCACCTATATGAAAAATATGGTCACTGGTGCAAGCAGTGTCCCGGATTGCGAGAGGGATGTCCAACTGCAAGTTTAGGCCCAACATCCCCCAAGGGGCCCCAGATTGCAAGAGGACGCAGGTCGGGCTAAGGTGACTCCTCTTCCATGCACAAATTTCATGCACCGGCTGCTATATAATAAAAGAGTAATATGCAAATTAACTGTCACTCTGGGACGCCTAAGCCACGCCCAACAGCCAAGCCACGCCCAATAGCCAATCAGAGCGGCTGTATGCAAATTAACCCAGCCAAGATGATGGCCAGCAATCATGGAGCTAGAGTAAACAGCAGGCTTTTGTTGCAACTGCCGCCTAGGCTGGCTGAGCCTCTGCTCATGGTAACAATGTTTCAATTATAGAAGCCACAGAGCTGAAACAAACAGGAGGCTTCCTTATCTGCCTAGGCCTGGGCTCAAAGCAATAGTGTTTCAATTATAGAAGATAAATAAACCCCAGAAACCTGATTCCAGCCAGCCTTGATGGGACCTTGCTTGGGTCAATGGGAGCTGTGGGCAGCCTGAAAACCTGAAAACGGCCCTCAACCCCTCACCCAAGCTGGCCAGGTACCCCAGTAGGGACCCAAAACCTGAAGGGACTGTGAGCAGCCTGAAAATGGCCCTCAGCCCATCACCCAGGCTTGCCACACCCCAATGGGGTGAGGGTCCACACTGGGGGGCTTGGCCAGCCTGCAAACAGCCATTAGCCCCTCACCCAGGCTGGCCAGTCATGCCAGCAGGTGGACATCCCCTGAGGAGTCCCAGACTGCAAGAGGGCACAGGCCGGGCTGAGGGACCCCCCAAGTGCACAAATTTTTGTGCACCGGGCCACTAGTTTAGCTATAAAAAGAAATGAAGCATTGCCCTAACTGGTTTCACTCAGTGGATAGAGCACTGTCCTGCAGACTGAAAGGTCCCAGGTTTGATTCCAATCAAGGGCATGTACCTGGGTTGTGGGCACATCCCAGGAGGTGTGTAGGAGGTAGCTGATCGATGTTTCTAACTCTCTCTCTCTCCCCTCCTCTCTGTAAAAAAAAATCAATAAAATGTATTTTTAAAAAAAGAAAAAAAGAAATGAAGCACTGAAACATGCTACAAGCACAAACCTTGAAAACAGTACACTAAATCCAAGAAGCTAGACACAGAAGGCCACAAAATGATATAATTTTGCTTAAAGGACATATCTAGAACAGACAAATTTATTGAGACAAAAGCCAATAGTGGATGCCAGGAACTGAAGGGGAAAGGGGAATAAGTATGTGGTTTCCTTCTGGGGTAATGAAAATGCTCTGTAACTAGATAGTGGTGATAGTTACACAACATTAGAAATATATTAAACACCTCTGAATTATATATTTTTAAATGGTTAAAGTAATTTCAATGTTGTGTATTTCCCCACAATTTTTTAAAAAATCAATGCACAAGTTTATATTCATTCATTAACTTGGACCAGATGTAGCCAAAAAAGCACCAAAAATAATCAGAAGGTATATACTACATACCTGTTAGTGCTGCTGGTTTGGATAGCGTACTATATTGATTTTGTGTAGATATCATACTTTGACGTGGACTTAGTGTTGGTGATGCAACAAGTGAAAGCTCCTCAATAATGATACTGCTTTTGGGATGATTCTTGGGAAGTTCATTTAATCTTTGTTCTAACGAATACTTTAAAAGGTCCAACTTCTGACTTGATTCATTAAATCTTGCTTGAGCCTTGGACAGGGAAAAGACAATTGTTATTACTTAAATAACTACATTCTTTGAGTAATATACTTATTAAGTTAAAATTTTTATTTAAAATTACTTCTGAAAGTGCTTTTCTGTCTGTTACTTTTCCTGAGCCAAGTAATTTCATTACATTCTTTGCACCTTCTGCGACTGCAAACTCTATCCTAAAATGATGCCTTAATTCTTCCATCCGAAGTTCCAGAGGACTTATGACAGGTTTTGCTAGAGGAGAAAACAAGAACAAAGTTAATTGAACCCACATCAAAGTTTACTGCACTTTCTAATAAGTAGTGATTAAAATGCATAAATAAATAAATGAATTCTTACATTAAAAGAACAGTGCTTGAAACACTGAATACATAACAGATACAATTTTGATATAGAGCCTTTTTTAGATCAAAATTCAAACATTAAAAACGTAAGATAAAACATAATGCTGCCTCCCCCTCAATTTTAAATGCTGTCTTTTTTACATAAAATTATTTAGCATATCATATTGCCCATAATCATCAGAATAAAAATTTATCTCTATTCCATCACCATTGTCAAAAGCCAATTCATTGGTCTGGACTGCCTGAAGAATCTGCATTCGTATCACTTCTATTTTTGTCTTGCTGTCCTGGAGCAGTTGCTGAGCTGTGCCATGGAGTTTCCGATCCTTTTAAAAATAAATTTGAAAAGGTAAGCAGATAGAGACAAAACATTTTCACAGATTCTAAATAAGATCAAATGGTATCAGCAAATGAAAAACAGGAGTTCAAAGAACACTGTGAATACTATAATATATGTACTTCTCAATATATTTATTTTAAAAAGTCATCAAGCAGAAAAAGTGATGGAAGATAAAACAACTCCATTAGTTAAGACAATTTGAGAGAAAGAAGTAAGTCTTACTACTCGTTTTTAAAAACTCCAAATTCACATTTGTAATTCTCCTTCATTGCTTTACACAAAATAGAGAATTTTCATATACCAGTGCCAGTAACTCTAATATTCAAAAGCACTGTATGTGAGCTGTTTCAACAACTAAGTCTGAAATTTTTAGAAAAATCTCTTCCTCTCTTATTACATTAAGTTTCATGGAGCTTCACACATTTTAAAAATAGCTAATTGTAGACAGTATTTGTGTTCCTTTAAATTCTGACAAAGGAATAGAAAATAGCATTTCTCATCATTGGCTATGATGAGAAAGGTCCCTAAGGAACTCTTGCATGTCAAAAAATGAGACCTCAGTAAAGTTAGGGTAGAAATTATAGTGAATATTATCATCTCTTAAGACTTTAAAAAAGGTCCTAAATTAAGTGAAATGGCATTATTGTGCTGTACACCTCATTTAGTTATAGTAACACTGAATATTACTGACAGAAGTGTGGTAGGCAAAATAATAACCCACCCATAGAAGTCCATATCCTGGAAACCTGTGAGCAGATAAAGCAGATAAATTTTAAATTTGGAAATCAACCTATATCATGAACATGTTACCTTAAAAGGCAAAAGGGGAATTAAGATATTAGATGGAATTAGATGTTAATCACCCAATCTCAAAATATAGATTATCATGGATTATCCAGATGGGCCCAATGTAATCACAAGGGTTCTTAAAGGTGGATGAGGAAGACAGATTGAGGTAGATGAGAACTGAACCTGCTATTGTTGGCTTCAAAGCTAGAGGGCCATGAGCCCAGGAATGTGGGCAGCCTACAGAAGTTGGAAAGAACATCTAACACCCTACAACAGTCATATACATTTTTGCTAGGAAGTTAGTCCTAAAATAACATAAATCATGATTTATTCGAAAAAAGACAAAAACGTGGGGTCCCATGGTAGAAATGTCGCTGTGAAATCTTCTGTAGCCCCCATTTCACATGGAAACTGGCCTGTTCTTTTAATAAAAATGTTTTTCCTGCCTGAAATTCTCTTCCCTCTCTTCTGCCCACTCAAATTCCCTCAACTGTTTAAGGTATGTTTAAATTCCCTTCTTTCTTATGAAGAATATATACTCTTTTCCATTCCTAAAAATGTTTCTTTTCCCAATATTTATAATTGTTATTATTGTGGATAGTTATTCATACTACATTTTAAAAAATTACCAGCAAAAAGGGAAAATTATCCAACCACCCTTCATTGAGTCTCTTGTATCTAAAACATACATGTATGTAAATAAACATAATAAAAGACAAAAAAAATTGTAAAGAACAAGAAAGTGAATTATCCCCTATCCTCCAGAAGAAATCACAACTCTGTTAATACCTTGATTTTAGCTCAGTGAGATCCATTTTCAAATTCTCAATTTCAAAGTTGTAACATAATAGATTTGTGTTGTTTTAAGCCATTAAATTTGTAGTAATTTGTTACAGCAGCCATAGAAAATACAGGAAATTTTCTTCAGAAGTTTTATACAAAACAAGTGACAGAAGTTAATGCTATCTCCTATTTAGACAGTTACATTAGTTGTCAAAATCTAATAGGCTTCAATCCACAAAAAAGGAAATGGTAAATAAAACTGAGCAAGGCCAATTTATTTCACAAGGCCAATTTTAGGCATCTCTACTTTTATCACTACTAATACAACTAGTATTAATTTAGAAATAAAATAGCATATAATTAACCTATATTGTCCAGGAGTCTCAAGACTGGAAGCTAAGAGGCAAGCACCAGATACAGCATCATTTCGATAAATCAAACACACATACAGTATACTAGTACTATAAAGGGCAGAATGAGAGATATATGTGGTGGGAGAGATACTATTGCTATTATATATGGGAAAAAAAAGAAAATAACCTAAAGTATATTATATTAAACACCAAACTAGGTTGATACACAGTGGAGGAAAAAGCAATTAGCAAATTTATAAATTTTGCTTGCTTCCAAGATTAGTCATTTAAGAAAAAATACTTCTAGTCAGATTTTGTTTATTAAATAAATTTAGATTTCACACCAAGGAAATAAACTGAAATAGTTTATTAAGTCCCTTACCTATTAATTTACCATGAAGAAGTGTACACACACACACACACACAATTTGCTTTAATTATGCTTTACCAGTAACAATACTATCTTGAATTTGGTGTTTGTCTATGATTTACATATGCTTTTATGAATACACCTATTCCAAATTTAAAATGAAAAGATCTTTCTCTTACTTTAATTCCTCCTCCTATCCAGTACTAGGAAAATCAGACAAACTAAAGATTTGAAATAACTTTTCTTTGAGACCAGATCAGAGTAAGAGAAAAAAACTCAGTATTCCGAAGCTCTGAATTTATTAGGACCAAATATGTTTTGCAATCAGATAGACTTATGCCTAAGTCTTTTTTTTTTTAATATATTTTATTGATTTTTTACAGAGAGGAAGGGAGAGGGACAGAGAGTCAGAAACATCGATGAGAGAGAAGCATCGATCAGCTGTCCCCTGTACGCCCCCCACTGGGGATGTGCCCTCAACCAAGGTACATGCCCTTGACCGGAATCGAACCTGGGACCCTCGAGTCCACAGGCCGACGCTCCATCCAGTGAGCCAAACCAGCCAGGGCATGTCTTATTATATTTATAAATTTTGGGTTAGTTACGTATCTTCTACAAGCTTTAGGTTTCTTGAAGAAATTATGTAAATGGAAATACCACTCTAAACTATACAGCTTTTTTTATGTATTACATAAACTAATATTATATTACCTAGCACATGAATGGCATTAAAATGTTCTGTTTTAGAGCAATAAAAATCATGATTATCTTATTTTAATAAAGTTCAAATGTAAAAAGTATAAATACTAAGTAAACTATATAATACTATACTTTTAAACTAATATACTCATTATTTTATCAGTATGCGAAAAGGCAGTCATCTTGTCACTTACTTTTTGAAAACACTCCTTTCTTAACTATTTCAATTCAACATGCAAGGAAGATCATTTATATTTCATTTTAAAAATAAGTGAATTTTCCCACAGATTATGAAGATCTGCACAGATGTCACAGTATGATGAAGGCATTTAAAACTGACATTGGATATTACCTGTCACAAGCAATTTATAGTAACTACATGTCAGTTTTCTGCTTTCAGGCATTCCTTTATTTTTTATTGAGCACCTAATATGTTTGAGGTAAGAGATAAGGTAATTCCAAAGTACATCAACTGGTTTATGTATCAGAGAAATTCTTGCCTTCATGCTAAAACTTTGGGAAGATTTTTACATACATTAGTTTGAACCATATGAAAATGCTGGTATCTAACTGATTTTGAACAGCAATCTCATGTGGTTCAACCTAATAAAGTAGTTACCTAATGCCTGATAGTTATACTTCCAATGTACAATATTTTTTCAATTTATAAAAAACTATTTTTGTTTTGCAAGGTATAAACTACATCACACACAGAGCTTTCAGAAATAAATAAATAAACCAACACTATCTTTATTTTGCCATCACATATTTATGGCTTACTTTGTGTTAAATGTGGTCACATCCAGTGAAAATAATTAATCAGCTTAACAATTAATTAATCAATTTGATATACCCTATAAAACTTAGTTTGATTGAATAGATATAATTATTACATGTATCAGAATGTTAAAAGTAGCCGAAGAAAAATTCAAAGGAAGACAGAATTATTTTTTTTTTCTTTTTAATCCTTACCACAGATATGCTTACTGATTTGAGAAAGAGAGAGAGGAAATGGGGGGGAGAGGGAGACAGAAGGAGAAAGAGAAACATCGAGAGAGAAACGTCAATCAACTGGTTGCCTCCCACAGATGCCCCAGATGGGACAGAATCTGTAACCTAGGTATGTGCCCTGACTGGGAAGTGCACCTGCAATTTTTTTTGGTGTATCAGACAATGGCGCCAAACAACTGAGCCAGCCAGGGCAGATAGATCAATTTTAGCTAAAGGAATCCAGAAAGGTTTTGTGGGCTATTAATATAGATAAGATTGGAATATGTGAAGATTGGAAGATTGGGGAGAGGGAGGCCTGGGTGGATGGTCACGTATTTTCAAATGATAAATAAGTATAAAAGACTTGGGAGCATTTTTTAAAAATTTGATAAAGACTAGAAAAAATCCTAAATTTTAATAAATAGCTTGGTTTGTCATCTGCCTATATGAATGAGAAACATCTTTTCAACATGCCTATCAAGCCCTCAGAGATTATTCTGAAAACCAATGGTGCTACTTTCTGTTGATAACATGAAAAAGAAATTGATTGTGTAAATTATAACCTCAACTAGTGGTAATGCAATGACAGGGATAAGGAGAGACAGGTTGCTGTTTCGCACAGGATAGTTGTATAAAGCTTGCTAAAGAGGTAGCATCTCATCAGAGACTGTAATGAAGCGAGAGAGAAAAAGCCATGGAAGTTCTTGTCAGAAACACAGTAAATACAAAGTCCCTGAGGTAAGAGCTTGCTTGGTATGTTCAAGGTACCCAACGAAGCCAATACAGCTAGAGTGTAAGGAGAGAGAGTGAGTGTTTTAAAAGAAAAGATCAAAAGGCAGTGAGGGATAAATCCCGTATGAACTTGAAGAGTCACAGTAAGGACTCTGAATTTTGTTCTAAGCATGTTAGAAAGTCCTTGGAGGGTTTTGAACAGGAGTGTAAAAATATCTGACTTACCTCTCAAAAGAGCAATTCTGGCTATATCATGTATTGGGGTAATAATTTTGTCATACAAAATTCAATAACCAAAATTCTAAAGATGTCTATTTACTGCCAAAGTGAATTAATCATCCATGTCTCTAAATTTGCTTCCAGTCATGAATTACCATTCACCAGTCAGTTTACATACCAATCTAAGAATCATTATTGACTCTGCCTTCTTCCTCATATTCATACACCACATATTTATTCTATCTAAATTGCTCTGACCCTGGCTTCTTTGCTTTCATTGCTGTTACAAGAAGGATGAAGCATGTTTAATCCAGCACACTACAAAAGCCTACTTAAACTTGCTGCCTGTAGACGTGACCGGCTCAAATTCAGGTCTGAAGAAGATGGATGTAAACTTTCTAAACTTTAAATCTGATTATGTATTTTCTCAGCTAAAAGTCTTTCAGCAGCTCCCCATATCTCATAAGACAGAATCTCAGATGCTTAATTTTGTACCAAGTACTTTATAATCTGGTTTGTCTTTCAATTATGCTACACCTCTCATTATACCTCACTCATTGAAAACTCTCCCAGTGGAGAACAAAATAAAAAGTCCCGCTGAAATCACCTACAGGCCTTTCTGAAATAAAATGTGCCTTTAAGGAGATTCAGATTTGTTCTCCCATAAAGGCATGGCCTTTCATTGAAAATGGCCATTACAGTTGATTATTGTTACTATTAGAAGTGCATACCCTCAGATATGTTGGATAAGAAATAAATTGAGAGCCTGTTGTAGCCTTATGAAAGTACTTCCATTTCTTAGAACAAGCCATTGTTTTGCACAGTTCCTTACCCTATATATACTAGGTTTACCCAGATCAGTAATTCCTTCTTAAACTCCAAATCATACTTAAAAGCTTATACTAACACTTTAATGATTTCTTCTGACAGATAAACAAGGCGACACTTCACCTTCTTGTGTAATCTCTTATGCTGTAAACCAGCAATTTTCAATCGGTGTGCCACAGAATTTTTAAAACATGCAATACCTCAGAAATTGTAGAAGCTGTTATGTTCTAGACCTCCACTTGAGCCAATCTCAAATAAATGAATCTTTAATTAAAAATAAAAGCTATTGAAAAATTATTTGCTTTAGCAGGCACACAGCCCGGTTCATTCTGGACCTGTGGTTATCATGTTATCTATGTATTATGTCCATACCCCTGTTCAATTTGGGGGTGGGGGTAGAGGGAGGGAGGTCCATAGGCCACTCTGAGAATACGGTGAAATCTATGGCTTTCTCATTCAACCATCTACTAACACACACACTTACTAGTACTTCTCCAATAACTTCAAAGGGTTCATTAACCTTCCAATCTAATTCGTCAACCCTACATTAAAAAAACCTTATTTTAGAGGGTGGTAGTTGGGTTATTTTAAAACACTCCACATAATATGTTGCATTCACAGCTCCAAAAACACAGTATTTGCCTTAAAAAGAAGTCCAAAATAACACTGATAAAAATGAGGTCAATATTAAAAGTAACACAAAAAACCAACTCTGCGACTCCAGAAATGTTTAAAGTGAGTGAAATAACATGCTATCAAGTATCATATCATGTAAGTACTGTATCAAGCCCTAACTGGTTTGGCTTCAGTGGATAGAGCGTCAGCCTGCAGACTGAAGGGTTCCATGTTCTATTGCAGTCAAGGGCATGTACCTTGGTTGCGGGCACATCCTCAGTAGGGGGTGTGCAAGAGGCAGCTGATGGTTTCTCTCTCATTAATGTTTCTAACTCTATCCTTTCCCCTTCCTCTCTGTAAAAAAATCAATAAAATATATATATTTTTGAAAGTACTGTATCTAAACTAATAAAAGCGAAATATTAAAATTAACCGTTTCTCCGAGACAGGGTAAGCCACGCCCACCAGCCAATCAGAGCGGCTGTATGCAAATTAGCCCAGCCAACATGGCGGCCGCCACTCCCGGACCTGAGTAAACAGCCCTTTCCATTGCGGCAGAAGCGAAAGTGAAGCTGCGCCCCTCAGCCCAGCTCCGATTAAACTGCCTCTAGCAGTTTTGAAACATTGTAACAATCATAGAATCCTCCGGAGCTGAAGGAAAGAGCAGCTCCGGCCTAACCAGTAAAAGTAACAATTGTTTCATTATAGACCCTGCGAGGTAAAGCAGAGGAGGCTTCGTTAATAGTTAGAAGGCCGCCTTAAAGGAACAGTGTATCAATTATAGAAGATAAATAACCCCAGGCCTTCAAGGAACAGTATCCTATATAATAAAAGGGTAATATGCAAATTGACCCTAACAGCAGAAAGACTGGGAATGACTGATCACTATGACACACACTGACCACGAGGGGGCAAGCGCTCAATGAAGGATTTTCCCCTGGTGGTCAATGCGCTTCCACAGGGGGAGCTCTGCTCAGCTACAAGCCAGGCTGACGGTTGTCAGTACAGCGATGGTGGTAGGAGCCTCTCCCACCTCCTCAGCAGCACTAAGGATGTCTGATTGCAGCTTAGGCCTGCTCCTCGCTGGCAAGTGGACATCATCTGAGGGCTCCCAGACTGTAAGAGGGCACAGGCCGGGCTGAGGGACCCCCCCCCCCGTCCTGAGTGCACAAATTTTTGTGCACTGGGCCTCTAGTCAATTATAGGAGAAAAAACTCCAGAACCTGCGTCCAGCCAGCCTTGCTGGGACGTTGGGCAATGGGAGCTGTGGGCAGCCTTAAAGCCCCTCACCCAGGCTGGTCAGGCACGCCAGCAGGTGGGCATCCCCCGAGGGGTCCCAGACTGCGAGAGGGCACAGGCCGGGCTGAGGGACCTCCCGAGTGCACAGAGCGGCT
>PVJC01045086.1:0-13893 GCA_004026665.1 Murina feae | reverse complement strand
GGGACATGGCCGAGCTCTTCTCCCAGCTGCCGTGGACTGAATTGTGTCCCCCCGGAACCCATATGCTGAAGCCCTAACCCCCCATGTGACTGCCTTCAGAGAAGGGTCTCTAGGAGGTTATTAGGGCCACACGAGGGCATAGAGGTGGGGCCCCAAGCCCGTGGGATTGATGATCTTAGAGGCAGAGGAAAGACCCCAAAATCTCTCAGCCACTCGGCATGCACTCGAGGAGCAGCCCCGTGGAGACAGGGAGGGGAGCTCCCACCAGGAACCAAGCCTACTGCTGACTTCCAGCCCCCAGAACGGGAGGAGGAAAAGCCTGTTATCTGAGCCCCTCCGTCCATGGGGTTTGTTACGCAGCCCTAGCTGACGCATCCACCACAGACTCAGCAGGTGCAGAAGCAGCCTCCTGTCCCGAGGGGACCAGGAGGGGGCGGGCTCTGCTGGCTTACCCTGTCGCCTGATGATCACCAGACGGGGTCCTAGCTTCTGTTACATCGTCACCATCACTGGCTTCCTGTAGCCTCATCGGGGCTGCTGGGAAGAGAGCCCCTGGTCCCGGGGACCACGTCCTCCTGGAGCACCTGTCCTGCCACCACGGTCCCTGCTGGACCCCTGACTCCCTTGAAAAGCAGCCAAGCTGGAAATGGTGCATTATGTGACGGGTCCCTCGGGGGACAGTATGGCAGGGCGAGGAGAGGAACCATCCGGTGGAGAAACCTGGCACCACCCCGACCTCGGCCAGGGCTCCCGGGTCAGCATCACGCGATGGGTCATGTGACAGCAGGTGCCCCGGACCCGATGGGGTGAGAGGGCACCTCTGTGGTCTTCCTCCCAAGAACCATGCCCTCCGTCTGGTCTGAGGAAAACATCAGGAATCCCACCGGGGGCCTTTGGCGGAGCCCCCGGCCCACACAGAGCCGAGGTCGTGAAGAACCAGGAGAATCTGAGAACCTGCCGAGGTCCAGAGGGCCCAGGAGAGGGACGGCGGGACAGGACGTGTGTCCAGGGGGCTCTGGGACAGGAAAGATCTTCAGATGAAAACGGGTGAGGCCCACGTCAGTGTGGCGTTTGCGGAACACCGTTGCCGCGATGCTGGGGAGTGAGCCCTTTGCGTGAAGTGAAAGAAGGTGACTTTTCAAGGCCAGGACTCCCCATCGCTAGCAAGCACCGCCCCCCACTCCCACCCCAACCCCCGTCCACGCCTTTTCCTTCTCGCTGAAGGATGACCCTCCCAGCAGATGTCGGAGCCGCCTCGGTCCCGGGCCACCTCCCTCTCGAGCCATGACCTCGCCAGGAGGTTCCCTCCTTCCGTGGTGACCTCAGCTTGGGACTTTCCGCTGAGGCCCTGGAGGCAGCGGGCCCCAGAGCCATAACCAGAGGCTCCCAGGCCCCGCAGCCCTGTTCCTCCTGCGGAGGTGGCCACGGGGATGCACGCCCCGTAGGCCGACAGGACGTTCCGACAGCAACATGACCCAGCGCCACACGTGGCCTCATGCAGGGCCTATGCTGGAGGTGCATTTCCTTCGTTTTATTACCGTGAGCAGGCGGCGAGGGGAAGGGCAGCTCTGGGCTGCTCCCTGGAAGGCGGTGCCCCTGAGTCTGACCAGGAAGCGTCTGGACACGTGGGGAGGATTGGAAAGGGGTTCCAGGCGGGCATGAGGGGGGAGAGGAGGGGAGGCCAGGAGGGAAGGATGTGAGCAGAGAGGCGTGGGGCTGGCACCAAGGTCTGGAGGGGTGGTGGCTGGGGTGGGAGCCCTGATGGCGGAGGTGAGGGGGTGCAGTGGGCCCAGGGCCACCGTGGCTACATCCCGGCTGCCCCTGGGTTTGGGTCCCCTGAGCGCCGGGTGGAGGCGGGGACTCCTTAGGGAAATGTACACACAGATCCTGCTTGTGACCTGGGAGGACGCCTGTGGCCTGGGCGGGGTGTTGGGTGAGGCCGTGGGTTCAGAGGCCCTGCCAGGAGCCCGCTGCTCGGGGGCGGCGCTGGGTGAGCATCTTGGCACAGCTGAGTCACAGCCACACTTGTAGGGTGGCCTGGGAGCCCTTGCCCCCTGGGGTGGTGCGCAGGCAGGAAGCTTGGGGCAGCTCCACACGGTGCTGGGGCACGGCTGCTGGGGACGGGCAGGGCTCCCACCGGGACGGGGCTGGACAGCTGTCTCCCCGATGGCCCTCAGCACCGACAGGAGACATTGGGCCCAAGCAGAGGAAGATGCTCGAAGTGACCCGCAGCCCCTCTGGGGCCTCGGCCTGGTGGGGGCCCTGGTGGGGGCCCTGGTGGGGCTGCTGGAGCCGAGCTCCACCCACCCTGTGAGCCCCGGGCCCGGCACACCCATCCAGGCCAGAGCTCTCTGAGCCGCCGCCTTCCTGCCCGGACAGGGCCGCCCGCTGTCCAGTGTGGCCCCATCACCCCGCGCCCTGTGGCCTGAGCAGCGCCAGCTCCACAGGGTGTTTGGGGTCGCGAGTGGCCCTGCCCTTGGCCGAGCTGTCATCGAGTGCAGCGGGGCTCCCTGAGGCCACGGGAGGGAACCATGCCATTGCGTTCTGTCTGTCACATTGTTCCTTAAACACGGGGGGTGGAGGGGAGCGGGGAGCTCCCCTGGGGACCAGGGCCGTCCACGCTGTGACTTGATAATCTAACCTTGCTCGCCAAGCTGCAGTGGCACATTGAGGGCGGTGGGGAGCCACTGGAGCCCGCACGGGGGTTCTTTCCCTTTAATCGCCACACGCTCGCCGCGGGGCCGTGGCGGCCGCTGGACACCCACGCGGCCCCGTTCCCTGCAGCCGGAGAATTTCCACCGCGGCTTTGCGGTCAGACCGCCATGCGGGCGAGCGCGGGTGTCCGTGTGGATGCCGATGTGGCCTCTCCCAAGAGAGCAGCTCCTTGTCATACAGATAGGAAGGGGCCTGTGCCGATTCCACAGGAAACGTGCCCCCCGAGGAGACCGCCGTGCCCCCCGAGGGGAGCGGGCTCTGCCGAGGCACCGGGAGCCATGGCCCTCAGCCCTCGGAGCTGCTGTGCCTGCGCCACGGGCCCGGGGGAGGGTGGCGCGCGAGGTTGGGTTAGCAAGTCCTGGGCCCATGTGGGAATGCCGGGCGGGGGCTGGGCGCCCACAGGCAGGGGAGACGGGGTCCCGAATCAGCTTTCTCGCTTGAAATGCTCTGCTCTGCTCCCCCCTGCTCCCCGCTGTCTGCGCTTCGGCCTGGAGGCAGTGAAAGCGGCCGGAGCACCCCCAGCCTCTCCGTGCTGTCCGACAGCAGGCCGCCCACCACCTACCAGCAGGCCCCGCGCCACTTCCACGTCCCAGGTAGGCACCGCCGCGGCCCGCCTTGCCCAGCGGGTGTGTGTGTGTGTGGGGGGTTCTTCTCGGTTCCCCCCAGACCCCCAGGCCTAAGATACTTAAAAAATCAGCAAATGGACTTGCACATCCCCCCATTTCCTGTCTCCAAACACCACGGAGATACTGTGCCTCCGGGGGCGTGGGCTGGAGAGAAGGGCTGGCGGGGGGCTGGCGGGGGGCTGGTGGGGGGCTGGCGGCCTCCTCGTCCCCTCCCGCCGAGGCTGGCACTGGGCTGGCTGAGGCCGTGGGGCCTGGGTGTCCGCGAGGGCGGGTCCCGGATCTTTCTGGAGACTCGGGACCCGGGTACCTGGGGGGCGCTGACCGGCCGTCCGTTCGCTCGCTGACCCTGCTCTCTCTCCCTCTTTCTTTCCTTCTCCCCAGACACTGGCGTCAAGGATAACATCTACAGGAAGCCCCCCATCTACAAGCAGCATGGTACTGTGCCTCCTGCCTCCTCGCTGCTGCCCGCATGGCCTCCTGCTCCCCGTCTTTGCTGCTTGTGTTGCCTGATGCGCCCCTGCAGGCCCCGGGCAGGGCTCCATGCAGAGGAAGGCGGGTCTGAGGACACCCGTGTGGCCGAGACCGAGGCTGACGCTCACGCTGGGCTGGGGGGTGGCGTGGAGAGTGGCTAGAGTTTGCTGTTTGAAGACAAGCAGCCGGGCTGACCGCAGCCGAGGGGGAGGGGCAGGTGTCTCGGGCCACAGCCTGAGCCAGCCCGTCTGCGGGAAACAGGACGAACAGAGCGGTGGGTCATCCCCGCGGGGAGTGAGGCCCTGAGTGGTGGGAATCGCTGGTGAGAGGACGAAGGCCGAGCCTCCAGTGAGGGACTGAGATGCTGAGTGGAGAGAGGGTCTCCAGGCCCCTAGTCTCCCTCTCAGGGGGCCCCCCATGCCCGCGCCCCCTGAGCCTGTGGGGCAGGTATGCAGGGAGTGGTGGCCGAGCCATGGTGCAGGAGGCCGGAGGCTCACGGTGTCCCCTCTGTCTACACAGAATTTCTGGGTGATTTGGGGCATCACTACCATGAGCCGGTTTCCTCATCTGCAAATGGGACGGGCCCCTCCCCCCTGCCCTCCACGGGCTGCTGGTGAGGACCGGGGCTGTAATGAGCGGGAAACACACCCTAAACGCTGAGGCACCCCTGGGGGTGTGGGTGTTACCACGTTGCTAGGAGACGGGCAGAGGACCCCCACACGGGAAGGCCTTGCTCAGATGCAGCCGGAAAACAGCACGTCCACACGGACACCTGGCTGGACGCTCCCGGGCGGGATGGCGCACGCGTGCTGGGTGGCTCACCGCCAGGTCAGGGGCCGGTGCAGACTCGGCAGCTTACTGTCCTCGACGGAGGCGCCTGTGCTGGGGGGTCTCGGCCTCTTCCCAAGACAGGAAGGGAGAGAGCGAGAAGCCTGTTTCCAGGGCGATGGGTGGCCTTTCCCGCTGCCTCCCAGCCAGGGCGCTTAGGGCCCAGATCATCCGAGGGTCAGAGGGGGACGGGCTCCCGCGGGTATGAGTGGGGAGACTGAGGCCCAGCTGAGCTGAAGGGCGCACTGTCCTCCGTCATGCCGCCCGAGGCCTCGTCTTGCATGCAAGCGGGGTGCTCACCTGCCTATGTTAGCCGCAGAGGCGTCCTTCGCAGCGTGGAGGGGAGAGGCAGCGAGTGAGGACACAGCGTGGCTGGGTGGCATGTGGTCCAGCCAGACCTCAGACAGCTGCAACAGGGGGTCGGAGGGGAGGCAGCAGGGATCCTCTGGGGTCACTGTCCACCTGGAAATAAATGCCTCTCCCGTCCAATGGCACGTGAGCGCCTGTTTGAGCGAAGGCTGAGCGATGGCCAGATGCCTCGGCGCGTTCCTCATCGGGGCTTGTTGACCCCTTCGTGGACTCAGTGGCGTACAGCGCCCGCTCGGACGTACATAGCGCGCGGGCATGTGGTTGCTGCGGGCTGGCCTCACCCGTGTGCCTGGCTGAGCCCGTGCCCAGCGGGGCAGTGGCACGCCAGTGAGCGCCAGCCCGTGGCAGGTGTTTGTGACACGGCTTCCCCTCCCCGAGGCATGGCATGTGCCCTGTCAGAGGTGTGCGTGTGGGCATGCAAGCATGCGTGTGACACCATGCATGTGGGCATGTAACCCCCCCCCCATCTCAGCACACGGACCAGCCCACCGCCTCTGGGGGACGGAGGAGCGCGACTCGGGCTGGAGAAGCCGTCGATCTGTGGGTGACGACGCTGCGTGGGGGGCCCTGCAGTTCGTCTGACATAACATACCCCACGAGCTCAGGGTGCGGCTTGTTATCGATGTCGTTGTTTTCAACCCTCCAGTCCCAGCTCACGCAAAGCTCTTCGTCACTCAGCATCACGCTCTCCTGGCGCTCTTCCTCCCCCAGCAGCGGGCGGCCAGGCCCGTCGGGCGGGGGGACGAGGTGGACACGAGAGGACCAGCCCTCACGACGCTGCCACTGGACGTGGCAGGGCCACGTGTGCGCTCGACACGCCGGCTCGTTTCCTCCTGACTCTGAGGTCAGGTGGTGGAGTGACCAGTCAGTGGCCACGCTGAGGTCCACACCCGGTCTGCCTGACCCCTGACCCCTGACCCCTGACCCTCTAGGCTGCGTTTGACAGCATGGAGGCCCCGCGGTACTTTCTTGTACTACAGCAGCTCCGGCTCCCCTTGGCTGCCACGTCACAGCTTTTTTAAAGTAAAAGAGTAAGAAAGAAAAGGAAGGAAGCGAAAGGAAGTGAATGGGGCCTTTTGGAAGGGGAGACCCGCCCTTGTGCGGGCAGCAGGGTCAGCCGTAGGACAGCCTGGGGGTGGCGCAGTCAGGCCACCAGCCGGGCGTACATGCCCAGGGCTCAGGCGCCACGGGACGTTCCTGATGTCTCCCGAACGCCAATGCCTTGCAGGCACCTTGTGGGGCTGCCTCGATGCAGAGCACAGCCCCGTCACCAGAGCCCACACCCCCCAGAGGCCCCTCCTCGGGTGGGGTGGGGGGTCATGGCCACCTCCCTCGCTTCCCAGCCTTGAGGAGGTTTAAGTGAGGCTGCGCCGAATCTTAGCGGAGAGCAGGGCTTGGTGGTCCAGCCCCTCGGGGGCGAGAAGTGGGCCCAGTGTTTAGATGGTTAAAATGATTCAAGAGGCCCTGGCCAGTGTGGCCCAGTGGGTTGGGTATTGTCCTGTGCACTGAAAGGTCACCTGGTTGATTCCCAGTCGGGGCACACGCCTGGGTTCAGGCCTGATCCCCAGTGCGGGGTGCACAGGAGGCAGCCAATCGGTGTTTCTCTCTCTCTCTCCCCCCACTTCCTCCTCTCTCTCCCTCCTCTCTCTCTAAAATTATAGGAGGTAAAAGGACGCCTGCCTGGTTCTCAGGAGGTGGGCACTGTCTCATCACCGCCAGCTGCCCAGTAATGGGGTGGGGAGGGGGGGATGTCCCTCCCGCCCTTCCGCCCTTCCGCCTCTCGGAGCCTCCCCCCATACCAGACAGCGTACATCATGGCTGGTTCTGTGGCCCCTGCTTTAAAGCAGGGGTGAGTCACGTCTCATGTGCCTCTAGGGCTCCTGGACAGTAGGGTTGAGTCTCGTTGTGGTTTGGGGGTCCTCTTGGGATGGAAAACGGAAGGCAGACTCCGCATCCAGGAAGAAAGTTAGAGAGCCCGCGGTCATCGGGGTGCTGCCAACCAGGCTCCCGGGGACGCCCAGGGGTCGTCAGTCTTTCCTGCGGCAAATGCTTCCCAGGCTCCGAGGGGTGTCCTCCAGGGGCTGGTCCTCTCATGACACTGAAACAGCAGCCGAAAATCCCCCCCCCGATGTCAGCCTCCTGGTTATCCCCAAGTCTCCAAACCTGAACTCCCCCCACGATGGCGTCCTCACAGCTCGGAGGAGTGAGCGTCATCCGCCCACTTTACAGATCAGGAAACTGAGGCTCGGAGCTGTAGGGAGCAGGCGGCAAACAACGCCAAGCGCCGGGAGGTCCCGTGTCCCCGGGGCCTGGCGTGGGCCGTGCGGCTGCAGACGGGCCCTGCGAAGGCGGTGTTTGGCCGGGAGCTGGCGGTGTTGCAGAGGGAACGGGTAACTCTTGGCGGATGCTCGTGCCAGGCCGCGGGGCTGTCCGTGAACCCTGCATCGGGAAGTCCGGCCCCAGCTGCCGTCCTCGGCTGTGGGAAGCCCTCGGACCCAGGGTGGCCCTGGCCCTGGCCTCAACTCCAGACCCCACATAGCAAAGGGCCTCGGGGTTTTTTCGCTTGCAAATAAATGGCCCCTGTGTCGGTCCATCGGGGGCCTCTGCGAGCTGGACAGGGGCAGAGTCCCAGCGCTCCAATCGCCACTGGCCTAGTGGTCCTGGGGCTGCTGCACAGCTGCCTGGAGCCCCGCTGAGGATGGCCAGACGCTCCAGATCCCCTCCCCAGGGCCGTTGTCTGGGCGACAGGAGAGTCAGCATGGGCACGCGTCCCCCTCTGGCCCTGCCCCGCCGCCCGCATCACCCAGCTCCCTGCACAGGCTCCTGGTTAACTTGCCTCTGCGAGTGGGAGGCCAGGCCTTGGGTTTTCATGGCGGAACGCGTCTCTCCCTGAAGGAGAGGAGGCAGCGTGGGGAGGGAGGGAGTGTTAGCGAGGCCAGACGGGTCCAGCTGTGGCCTTGACTCGTCGAGGTCCTGGAGGCCGGTCCCAGCCTCCCAGCTCTCGGTTCTGATGTCAGTCTTGTCCTGGATGGGGCGCGGGGCAGGGCACCACCAGGCCCCGGCCCTCCACAGGCGGCAGGAGGGGCCCCCGCGCGTCCTTGCCACGCGGTGCCTGTGGCAGTCGGGAGGCCCAGGGTCCCCCTTTCGGTGCTTCGTGCTTGGGGTCGGCATGTCAGTTCGGGGCGCATGGCTGGGGCTGTACAGACGGCAGTGGGCGCTGCCTTCCCGGGTCAGACTTGGTAGGAGGTCGCGGCATCCCCTGGGGGCACCCGCTCTGAGGCCGTGACTCGGCCCCACACCACGTGGTCAGCCCTGGGTGTGCCTTGTCGCTGCCCTTCTCGGACTGTTTCCAGAGGTTTGGGGGTGGCTGGCAGTGGGGGGGGGGCGGTCAGAGGAAGGACCAGGAGTCAGGCCGCCTGAGTTCCAAGGGCAGCCTCTGCTACCCTTGAGGAAGGCGGACGTCGCTCTGAGCCTCAGTCCTCCGGTCTGTGAAGTGGGTTGTGTAGTGACTGGCAGCAACGCCCGTGGGGCACCGGCTGAGTGGGCACGGGCGGGGCTGGACGGCTGAGACCCCCTCACTGGGAAGTTAACCCTGGTGGGAGGAAGTGTGCTCGTCACGATGCCCGTGGCTGCTCCCCGGGAGCTCAGGCGTCACTCCACCCACCTGCGCTCGGTAGTAAGGCCTGGGGCGCGCGGGCACACGGCCACCCAGCGCTCCTGCCCAGCCCCTCCAGCTCGCTGGCGCCGCTGCCCTCCAGAGCCCCCCACTGGGGCCTTGTCTTCATTCCCCATTTAAAAAAAATACGTCTTTACTGATCTCAGAGAGGAAGGGAGAGGGAGAGAGAGAAGCATCGGCGATGAGAGAGAATCATGGACCGGCCGCTTCCTGCACGCCCCACCCTGGGGACCGAGCCCGCCGCCCGGGCCTGTGCCCTGGCCGGGAATCGAACCCTGACCCCCTGGTTCACAGGTTGACCTCAACCACTGAGCCACACTGGCGGGCCTGATTGTTTCCAGTGTTTGAGCCGAACTGGGGCGTGGGAGCCGGTACGAACCGCGTGTCCTGACGGGTGGCTTTCCCTTCCAGCTTCGCGGCGCCTGGACGGGGAGGACGGGAGTTCCGACCAGGACGGCAGGAAGGTAACGCGGCAGCTGGTGCTGAGCGGCTGGTGGGGAGAGCCGGGCCTGTGGGCGCCCCCAGCCTGCAGCCCCGGCTCCTCCCCTTCCGTGCCCCCGAGGGGTCCCTGCAGCCTCCTCTGGCCTAAGGGGCCGGCCCAGCCCCTCCAGGTCCCATCCTGGGCCCAGGCGGCCTGCTTAGGGCTCTGTGACTGGCCCGTGTCTCAAATGTGAGGCCAGAGAGGACTGTTCTAGAAGGGGAGAGGCCGGGAGGAGACACCTTGGGCTTGGGGGCCCGCCAGCCCGAGGCAGTGCACCAGGAGGGGCCGAGGGGGGGGGAGGGCTGTGTCCCCACACCCTTTCATCGCCTGCGGGCGGGGCTTGGCCTTCCTGCGGGGAGCTGGGCCCCTTGTCCTTCAGGAGGGAGGTGTGTGTGGAAAGAGCCCCAGGCTGGCTCCCCCTCCCCCAGTGAGGCCATTTGGGCCCTGGACCTCCCGGGGCCTCAGTCTCCTGGTCTGTGAAGTGGGCGGTGCCATTGCCGATGAGCTGGAGAGTCACGCGTCCTTGTGTTCCCAGCAGAAGAGCGGCTGGCTGATCCTCCAGGGGGACGCGGACACGAGGGCCACCTCGCCCGACCGAGACAGCCAGTCCCTGTCCCACAGCAGCGGGGCCGACCGAGACCTGCTCCCGACGGGCCCCGGGGACGGCTTCTACTCACGTGAGTGGTTCTTCTGAGCGAGGCGCCGCCCCTGTGGCCTGAGACACCTCGAGGCAGCCAGCGGGGCCCCGGAACCCAGGCCACTCCCCGGTCGAAGCCTCGCTCCTTGGGAGAGGCAGGAGCACAGCCACAGGCCGAGGCGGGCGGAGAGCCGCAGGGAAGGCCCCCGGGGCTGCAGGCTGGACGCGGCTGTTTCCCTCCGGAGCAGATGCTTGTCCTGAGCCAGGGCCGGGAGCTGGGCCTGGGGATCCCCAGGGAGTGCGGGCAGCGAGGCGACGTGGTGAAGCCTGGTTAGGAGCCATGTGCACATGCAGGACGACTCCCGCGGGCCTCGCTGCCGGGGGCTGGGGGCTGTGGAGCGGGCTCTCAGGGGGCCCGCGTGGTCTCCGGATCCCGGGAGGAGGGGGGCGGATGTGGTGTCCTGGGGCCAGCTCCAGGCTTGGCGGGAGCAGAGGCTGGCTGAGCAGGGGCGGTGTGGGTGGGAGGACACGGAGGAAAGATGCCGGCTTTGCCTGAGACAGTCCTGGGTTCAAGTCCCCGCTCACGATGACCGCTGTGTGGCGTGGCATGGCATTTCGCCTGTCGCTGGGCACCAGACCCACTGTGTGCCCGGCTGGTGTTTGAGCCCTGAAGGAGGTTGATATGTGTGCACAGCCGGGCGCATAGTAGGTGCTCAGCAAACCGTCTCATCCTCGCCCTCATCCTCATGCTGGAGAGTGATCCCGTGGGAGGAGCTTGGGACATTATTGTTAAAGAAAAACTCTGACACAAGAAGCGTCGTTGTTTTGTGTGTGGATTTATAAGCAGGAGTCTTAGCACCCCCACACTCCGTCCCTCCTGGGGAGCAGCCGGTGCACAGGGCTGAGGTCACCACGGGAAGGTCACCCCCAAAACGTCCCCCGAGGGACCTGTCCCGGGAGGCGGCGTGCTTGTCCTGGAGCAGGTCTGGAAGGGGTGCGGCAGCTGGGGGTCGCGGGGTACAGGGCTGCTCACAGGAGAGCCACGGGCAGGCTCCCTCGCTGCTCCCGGCCCCCCGGCCCTCAGGACTTGCACACGGGCCCTGGGCCATCGGCGTAGACAGTGGGCCTTTCTGCCTCGAGCATCTTCCTGGCAGTTGTGTCAGGAAGGTGGGGAAGCCCCTGCCGCCCCTGCTCAGTAGCCCCATGGCAGCCCCTGCCCCGGGGGCAGCGTGGCACCAGCCCCAGGTCCAGAGCCCGCAGGAAACGGGGGTGTGGGTGCTCTTCTCCGCCCCAGCCCTCCCCTGGCTGGCGGTAGGTGGCCCTCCCCTGCAGGGCTGCTGGCATGCCCATCCCCCCGCTCTCCTTGCGGGAGGCCGGCTGCTTCCCCAGGGGTTCCCGCTTCTGCCTGTGGCCTGAGCTGGGGGCAGGGGGAGGACGCCTCCCTGTGTTGCTGGACCCTGTGGGTGGGCCTGCGCTGCTCGGGGTCCCACTGTCCTAACCTTCAGGTCCGTCCTCTCTTTAGAGGTTCCCATGTGCCCCCTGGTGGTCAGAGGAGGCTGCTGGGCCTGAGGAGCCCAGATAAGCAGCCTGGCACCCCCCCCACCCCCCCACCCCCGCCTGAATGGCAGGCCTGCGAGCAGGGAGGAGGCGGGGGGCCGGGGGGGGGGTCAGGGGGCGCGGGCTTGCTTCCCCACCGCTGACTCTGCTCCTCCATCTGTACGTGCCACAGCGAGGGGCGGGGTTGTTCGCAGTGTCCCACGGGCGTGGGTCCTGCAAGGCCCGAGGCTGTGCCAGCTGTTTGGGGTGACCTGTCACACACCTCAGGGCTTGTCTGTCCCCTCCGCCCCTTGCCTGCCGCCTCGTCACACCTGCATGTGCAGCCACAGGTGGAATGTGGCTGCTTCCCACGCAGGTGCCCTGGCCCACGGGAGCCGACCGCCTGTGCCAGAGCCGATGGCCTCAGTGGGACGCTTCCTCCAGAGAACGCACGGTGTGTGTGAGTGTGTGACTGTGTGACTGTGTGAATGAGTGTGAGTGTGAGTGTGTGTGAGTGTGAGTGTGAGTGTGTGTGTGAGTGTGACTGTGTGACTGTGTGACTGTGTGAATGAGTGTGAGGGTGTGAATGAGTGTGAGGGTGTGAGTGAGTGTGACTGTGAGTGTGTGTGAGTGTGTGACTATGTGAATGAATGTGAGTGTGAGTGAGTGTGACTGTGTGTGAGTGAGTGTGTGTGTGAGTGTGAGTGTGTTTGTGAGTGTGTGACTATGTGAATGAGTGTGAGTGTGACTGTGACTGTGAGTGTGTGTGAGTATGAGTGAGTGTGACTGTGTGTGTGTGAGTGTGTTTGTGAGTGTGTGAGTGTGAGTGAGTGTGTTTGTGAATGTGTGTGTAAGTGTGAGTGTGTGTGAGTGTATGTGTGAGTGTGAGTGTGTAACTGTGTGTGTGAGTGTGTGAGTGTCCACCCGCCACGCTGGTGCTCGCTTATGGTGACAGTGACGTGACTGTTGTCCGCTCGCCTCCAGCTGGCGCTCTGACATCTGTGCCCTGAGCGGAGGCCACGGTGCCAGCCTTTGCAGCTGTGCCTTGACCTCTGTCCTGGTGGCTCTGCCTTGCCCCCCTGCGTGCAGGAAGGTAGCCCGAGGGCCCCGGCTGCTGGCCGCCTGCACTGGGCATGCCTTGCTCCCCGCCAGCCCCTGCAGAAATGTGGGCAGATGGGCAGCACGCATAGAGGGTTCTCCACCTCTTCTCGGGGTTCCTTTGAGCCCCCCTTACATTGGGAAAATGTGAATTCATCGACACCATTGTTACTAGGCAAAGCGCTTGCACAGGGCCGGGCACGCCCGCTGCGCCCCGGTCACTTGCACCTGTAGCGCCCCAGGAGGGTGGGGCTGTGACATCCACCACAGTGGGCGCTCCGTAAATGCCTGTTGAGTTGAGGTGCGTTACGTCCAACGGGTATTTGTTGAGCACCCACTCTGTGCCAGACGCTGTGCGGGCGCCACGGGGGAGGCTGAGCAGCCCGGAGAGGCAGAGACGCCGGAGCGCGAGCACACGGGCATCCAGCCGCCGCCCTGCAGGGCTCCTCCTCAGACCCCTGGGGCCGGTCAGAACCTCATCCCCCTGCGACGCCATCCTCACATCTCACCTGGGGTTGAGTCGTCATTCAGTCATTCATCCGTCTGTCCACCAAACATTTACTGAGCACCTACTATGTGCTGGGCCTGGCGCTAGGCAGCGCAGAGGTGTGGTGAGCAGGGCCCGGTCCCCGTTCCCCGTCAGCGAGAAGTCCGTTGAGCAGAAGTGATAAACCGGAGTGACCCCCCTCCCCCGAGCAGTGGGGCCTCCCTCCGCAGAGGGGGCCTCGTGACGCACATTCACAGACAGCTGTGCGTGTGCCTCTTGGCGTGCACACGCGTGCTCGGCCTGCGCTTCAGAGGCTGTGCTGGGTGCTGCACGGGGAGGGGGTGGCGTTGGTGTTTTGTTGTAAGAAAGGGGTCTTGACGCTTATGAGAGGAGATGCATGGCCCCCGGAGGAGCTGAGGTGATGGGCCCCCCTCTGGCCTGGACCCTGTGGGTGGACCTCCGCTGCTCGGGGTCCCACCTTCCTACCCCTTCAGGTCCTTCCTCTCCTTTGAGGTTCCCATATGCCCCTCCGGGTGGTCAGACTGGAGGCTGCCGGGACAGGGTGGGAGGGATTGGGGAGCCCAGATGAGCAACACGGGCCCCTGGACCTTCTGGAGGGCGGGACCACGTGTGAGCAGGGAGGAGGATGGGGCTGGGGCGGGACGATGCGGGCCTGCTCTGGCTAAGCGGGCGGAGGCACCTTTATTCAGAGGTCGGGAGCCAGCAAGGTGGGCTTTCTGCTGTGGCACCCACTAGGGCTGGACTGACGGGGCCAGGAGCTCGGAGGAGGACTGGGCTGGAGACAGGGTCCCAGATGGCCTGGGCTCATGGCGGGGGGGGGGGGGGGGAGCGAGTCCCTGGGATTTCCCTTCATGAGCCCGATAAAATGTGTTCCTGAGTTCACTTTACTTTCTCAGCAGGGCCTAAGGCCCAGATAAGGTCCTTCTCCTGATCCAGCCCAGCTACTCC
>PVJC01045084.1:0-13848 GCA_004026665.1 Murina feae | reverse complement strand
TCATGGAACTTAATAATATTGGGTACAGATTAGAACATGATTGGGTCTGTTTTCAGGAGAAACATAATGACAGCAGTGTAGAAGATGCACAGGGGTGTTCGGGGGCCGGAGAGGGAGTGCAGTAAATGAGACCAATTAGTAGGCTATGGAAGTTACATAGTGGTAAAAGCCTGAACTAAGGTTGTGGCAGTATGAGTGGTAGAGAGGACAGACTTGAAAGATTTGCAGGGGAAAATTAAATGGACTTCATGAATAATTGGATATGAAGAAAGGGCATGTGGGTAAGAGAGAGTCATAAGGACAACCTCCAGGGTAACTGATTTGCATTATGTCATTTACTAAAATATAGAACTAAAGGTAAGGAAGAGGTTGGAGGCCAGTTGAGAATAAGTTACTTTAAAAAACACTTAAAAAATTGATTTCAGAGAGTAAGGGAGAGAGAGAGATAGAAACATCAATGATGAGAGAGAATCACTGATTGGCTGCCTCCTGCATGCTCCCTACTGGGGATTGAGTCAGGCAACCCAGGTATGTGCCCTGACCGGAAATCGAACCCTGACCTCCTGCTTTGTGGGTTGATGTCCAACCTCTGAGCCACACTGACTGGGCTTATTACTCATTTTTTATGCTCCAGGCCAAGATTGGTGTAATCCTTGCCCTCATAATACTTGGCAGATATAGTATAATAGGAGCATTTGAAGTCTTAAGGATGAGGTCATCTAAGGAGGGTATAGTTAAAAGTGCAGTAGCAGGGTTCTGAATGAGTAGCGCAGCTGGTTAGATATGCCAAGGTTGCGGTGCATATGATCAGGGTACATATAAGAATCAACCAATGAATGCATTAATAAGTGGAATGACAATGTTTCGCTCTCTTCTTCTCTCTAAAGACAATCAATGAACAAAAAACGTTAAAGTGCAGAAGTAGGATCTCATGAATGATTAACATTTAAGATGAAAGAGGAAGAAAAGGATGGATGATATGAAAGACAGTGTATGATTGAAAATGAGAAGGAGGACTGGCCAGATAGAAGGAAAATAAGAACAGGATGATACCAAGAACATCAAGGGATGTAAAAGTTTCCAGGAGAGAATGTCGGATGGTATCAACTATTGCTGAGATCAAACAAATAAGGAGTGGTGGTATCTGAAGGAGAAAATGAGAGGTCATTGAGTGGAAATGAATATTTAAAAAGCTTGTTCCTAGCCCTGGCTGGTTTGGCTCAGTGGATGGAGTGTTAGCCTGCAGACTGAGGGGGTCTTGGATTTGATTCGGCAAAGGGTACACGCCTGGGTTGTGGGCTTGATTCCCAGTGGGGGATGTGTGGGAGGCAGCTGATCAATGATTTCCTCTTGTCATTGATGTTTCTACCTCTCTCTCCCTTTCCCTTCCTCTCTGAAATCAATAAAAAACTGTATATATATTTTAAAAATTTGTTCCTAGAGAAACTCTAGAAATGATTGGACAGGAGGTTTTGGAGAGCTTCCTGCTTGATGTGATTCAGGAGCAGAACTCTATATGAGCGATTTGCACAGAAAGGAAGCAGGGTACAATAATCCAAGCAATGAAATGCCAAAATAGTAGAGGAGACAAAAGTAGCTATTAATTCCCAACTTCGTTCATTATAAAGAAAACAAATACCCTGATAGCTACATATTATGGGATGCAACCTGAGGAGCCTGACTTCTCGGACACAAACCTCTGCTGCGAGCTTCCCATGAGCACTTGCTGAAGTAGGGGGGAAGGGCCAGAATCACCGAGGCCCTTTCTCATCTGCTGCAGTTCCCACAGGCCACTTCATGCAGGACATGGTTCCAGGAATGATGCTCCATTACAAGTGAGTCAGCATTTCTGGGGCTGTCACAGATTTACTGGAAATAAGTACCATGTTCTCTTTTGGAGCAATTACTTTCAAGAAATATGATGGGGAAAAATGTCAAAGCTCTGACCTCTTCAAATTTACTCTTTGTTTTTTTTTGTTTTGTTTTGTTTTCAGATTCTTGTAGAGTTGTTCCTAGTTAAGAATTGTTTTCATTAGAAAGTACACAATTAAAAGCAACCAAATCAAGCCCCAGGACCAAAGGGGAGACACTGCCTAGTAGTCTGGAGCCCACAATATGGTTTTAAGGTCACATGGGCTGTATAATCGGGATAATAAAAACAACTTTACAGGAAAGTTGTAAAATAATACACATTAAGTGCAGAGGTGGTATGTTTAATAGTATCTATATATATGCTACTCTATATTTGGTATATGAACCTGGTCGACATCTTTGGTTAAAATTGAGCAACATTTGTTCAGTCTCTATGTATGATAAGCAAAGTATTCTGTCACATACACTGCAAATCATGGTAAATGACTTTTTTTCCTATTTATAACAATACATCAAGAAAGAATGTAGTGAAATTGATGCAGGAGGGATTTAGATGAAAGTGCAGTAGAGCACAATTTCAAACCACAGTGAAATGCCACCATGCCATTACGGAAGAGTCAATAAGAAACCTTGAATGGAGATTTAAAAGAAAAAGGTAGTAATTGTTACTTTGAGATGATTTAAGTGCTAGAAAATGTTGTTGTTTCCATGGTTTCATGCTATCTTTATCATCTTATACTCTCAGAAAGGGGTGGGCCACTTTCACATTTTGAGGCACCCAGTATCTCTACAAATGGGGAAATGCTAAAATAGGGTTAAAATTATGGAATATAAAAATAATTTATATATATATACATATGAATATATGTTTGTATTTATCTATGATAAATTAATTTATTTTTTTATCCTCACTTGAGGATATGTTTTTATTTATTTTGGAAAGAGAGGAAGGGGGAGAGACACAGAGATAGAGAAGCATTGATCCATTGCCTCCTATATTTACCCTAACAGGAGATGAAACCTGAAACCAAGGTATGTGCTATGACAGGGAATCTAACTTGAAACCTCTTAGTGTATGGGACAACATTCCAACCAACTGAGACACCCGGCCAGGGCCAATTAAATCTTTTAAAAAAATATACCTATATATTTTTTTATTGATTTCAGAGAGGAAGGGAGAGGGAGAAATAGAAACATCAATGATGAGAGAGAATCATTGATCGACTGCCTGCCCCACACTAGGGATCAAGCCTACAACCCAGGTATGTGCCCTGACTGGGAATTGAACCATGACATTCTGGTTCAATGCTCAACTATTGAGCCATACTAGGTGGGCCAATTAAATGTTTTAACACAAAAATATGATGCAACATTAACAGACTTTTCACAAGATATCACATGACTTATAAAAACTTATTCCAAAGTCCAAAATAGGCACTATAAAGAACATCTTTCAGTCTTGCCTGTGTATCCTGGGGAAGATATCACAGCCTACACTGGCCTGCATGTGTGTGAGGTTTGGGCCTTATGAAGGCCATAAACTCTTGGCGCTGGACTTCAAGCAGTACCTCTGAAAGCTCATCCCTGATATAACAAAGATGCTTAAAAGTTTATTGGACTAGTCAGTGAGCTCTTTTGTGCTAATTATCACCTAGGAAGCTTGCTAAAGATCTTTCAGCCCAACAGGTGTGACTCAGTGCCACAATTTGTTTCCTGGTCAGGGCACATGCCTGGTTTGTGGGCTCAATCCCCAGTGAGGGCATGCAAGAGGCCGCAAATCGATGATTCTCATCATTGATGCTCTCTCTACCCCTTCTTCTCTGAAATCAATAAAAATATATTTAAAAAAGATATTTCAAACAGGTGTGCTGCTAGATTGGGTTGAAGCTTAAGATTCCATTCATTTTACAAAAGGACAGAACACATTACCTTTGCTGGACTTCTGCACTCTTTACATGGGTTACTTCTTCTTATTGGAGGGTTTTGTTGTTGAGCAGAAAAGGGGAAGTGGAAGATAGTGAGGGGTGGGGACAAAAAATGCTCCATCAGCTTCAGTTTGCTTGGGCTGTTACTGTTCAGACCACTGAAGGATTCTGGATTTTACGAAGCACAAATGGCACAGCCTCAACCTTGCAGCATGCTATTAAAGTCAATTCTATCAGCAGCAGCATCTGGACAGTCCTCATTTTCCTAAAATTAAGAGAAAAACCATATGTTTTTAAATGCAAGGCTTCCTTCTAATCTTTAATCCCTGTTTTTAATAATTCAAAGGTGTGCTAACTTCAGATACACAGTTCCATCTTCAGACCTCGAATCTAGGATAGATCAGACCACCTGACCTTATGCAAATGCTTGTTCTCATTGCTTGGCCTCCTTCTCGTCTCAATGTGATTCACTTCTGACAAAGAGAAAGTAGGGTAGAACATTTAAATCCTCCTTAAATTGATGCGGCTTAGCAGGCTCAGTTTTGAAGCCCTCTGAGTCCCGAGGGCCCGGTTTTTCCATTCTAGATGGGCTAATGCTTCTGTTCATTTCCCCCAAGTAGGTAATTAATTCTTGTTGATGTGCTGGAGAGAAGGGGAAGGCAGGTTGCTTTAGTTTTGAGTCTTTAAAAGACTCTAGTTTTCTTTATCCATGGGGTCTGCCAGCATTCCCAGGCATCAGAGGTAGAGATAGCAGTACTAGCAATAATAATAATAATAATAATAATAATAATAATAATAATAAATACCAATACAGTATAATTTTGTATTTAAAAGTTACCCATCTACAAAAATCTGTGGATTGTAAAAAGCATGGCTAACCTACACATCAGCCTCCCTAAAAGTGAAAGAAAAAAGCAGACTCACGTCACTGAGGACATTTAATTTAGTGAACGTCTATTGCATGTTCAGTACATGTTTCATTCTATTTTAGGTGTGTTGGCTGGAAGAATAGAAAGATGGTTGTAGATGGTGGATTTTGTTCTTAAGCCCCAAATCAAAAAGTGGAGGCAAATTTTCCAAAGTCCCATGTCCTGTCGTCTTGCTACACCTTCTCTCTCTCCCTTTCCTCCTTCCTTCATCTCTGCTTTCAACCGCCATTTCCCGAGTGCCTATTTTGTGCCACGCCTAAGGCCAGGTGCTGGGGAGTTGGTTTGCAACTTTGTGAATTTCCCAGGTGAAACTGGGTCCTATGCACAGAGGGCAGGGAGAGACCACTCCAGGTTTATTTAATAAGCAAGGAAACTTACATGTGAGCTTTGTCTTGGGCAACCAAAAAACAAGTCGATTTCTGCACCAAAATCTTTAAAGTTTTTATAGAAACCTTAACTGGGTTCAATTGCATGTTTACTTCAGATGGTCTCAACAATACATTACTTGCTCATGACTGCATCCTTGAAAATGGCTCTGGTCTGAGAACCATCATTTTACTCTCTGATTCTATGAATTTGTTGAGTACTTTAGATTCTACATATAAATAATATCACACAGTATTTGTCTTTCAGTATCTGGTTGATTTCAGTTAGCACAATGTCCTTAAGATTTATCCATGATCTTGCAAATGGCAGGATTTCTCTCTTTTATATAGCTGAATAATATTGCATTTTATATCTATTTTATTTATCCATTGACCCATTAATGAATACTTAACGTTATTTCCACATCTTGACTATTATGAATAACGTTGTAATGAAAATGGAAGTACAGATATCTTTCAAGATACTGATTTCATTTCTTTGGATATATATATAGCCAGTAGTGGGATTGCTGAATTATGTGGTAGTTCTATTTTGAATTTTAAAAAATATATTTTTATGGATTTCAGAGAGGAAGGGAGAGGGAGAGAAAGATAGAAATTCAATGATGAGGGAGAATCATTGACCAGCTGCCTCTTGCACCCTCTGATTGAGCCCACAACCTGAGCATGTGAACTGACCAGGAATTGAATCAGAGAGGGCAAATGTTTGGCCCAAGGCTGTTGTGTGAGTGGCACAGGTAAGGTTTAAATGGAATTTGCTCCAGTTCTCTCTTGGCAGAGCTTGTTTTTTCTTCTTTTCCACCAGCCATACAGATGAAACTCAAAGTGAAGCTTTAAGATACAAATGGAAAATGGCAAAAGCTGAATCTAAAAATAGATTTGAAGGTTTCAATAAATTCATAGAAGACAGACCCATAATGGTAACCAAGGGAGTTAAGGATGCCTGAGGAGCATCTTCAACTATTGCACACAGTACCAGCACCAAGAATGGCTCATGAGGGGTCCACTGACAGAGTGAAAACTAGGTCAGGGGTGAGGGTGTGTTTCCTAACACAGTGGGCCACCATAAAGTTCTTATTATTAGTCTCCTTCCCTTCTTTTTTCCCTATTCCTTTATTCTTTCTTTTCATTATTTATTTTAAAATTTCACGTAGATATAGGCTAGGGCTGTATTTTCAAATACCTCAGAACTATAGAATGAACCATGGAAAGCTCTGTACCTGTCTATTTCTTGGAACATTTGTGCTGATCCTTGCTCCTACAGTTGGAGTCTCCTTATTGGGTTGTAAAAGTAGAAAGGGCAGGTTTACTGAAGTCGCAGTTTCAATTTCATCTTCAATTTTTTTCTTCCTTCATTGATTGATTACTTTATTGATTGAGTCATTCATGCACTAGAAGTAGCACATAATTTGTGTGTAAAATATTTGACTAGGGTCTATAAAAACACATAAATCAGGATTCCCAGTCTAAAAGAGTTTTATACTGACAATGATGATGACAGGCTAATAAAAATAATAACAACAACGCCAGGCTTCATGTCAGTCTCTGAAATAATTATATTACACTCAGATATTAGAATCCTACTCACAATGATTCTGTGAGACAGTTGTTATTATCTCTTTTTGTAGATCTAGGAACTGGAACCTAGAGAAGGGAGGTGACTTTCTCACTACAAGCCTAGTAAGAGAGGAAGGGGATAAGATATACAGACCATAAATGAGGAAGAAAGGAAGGAGGAGTAAAAGAGGAGCGCACACTGCACTGAAGTTTACAACAAGAGCGATGAGCTCAGACATCAAAGGAAAGACTGGCAGAGTTTTGGTAGGTTGAAATGAGCATTCCAGGTGGACATAGTGTATTGTAGGTATTTGTGGCTTTTGGCTGCCCAACCTCTGTTCTTTGTTCTTTGGGTGCTAAAACTCTGATTTACTTTTGGAGAATTCTCTTCTCCATTTGGATAACGTTTAAGAAATTGTCTGCTAAGGTGCTCTTATTTTCTCTAGCCAAAGCCAGGTCAATTGATAATCTGGAACTGGAATCTGGGTAGACTGGCAAAACCCAAACAGAAACAAAAGTCCCAAAAATCTGGATCTTGTTTATTTACTTTAGCTGTATCTCAAAGAGACTGTCCAAAAGTTCCTGCTATTGAGCACCCCACACCTCAACAGCTCTGATTCCTGTCTTTTCCATGCCTTGCCCTTTAGCTTCTGAGAACACCCTACCATAGCCAAATTCAGTTTTTGTGGCTTGCAACAAAGAACTCAAGGTGGCAAGAACTAAGGTACATGTGGGGTACACTGCCGAGTGCCAAACTATCCAGATTGTCAGTGGTGGAGAATGCGTGAAAGAGGGCAGTGAGTGATACATCTGAAAATGTAATTTGAAGTTAGG
This sequence comes from Murina feae, assembly GCA_004026665.1. Classification (NCBI taxonomy): domain Eukaryota; kingdom Metazoa; phylum Chordata; class Mammalia; order Chiroptera; family Vespertilionidae; genus Murina; species Murina feae. The sequence continues at coordinate 6,345 of PVJC01045084.1, read as the reverse complement.
TTGTGTGAGGTTGAATACCAGGTTAAGGAGGTTGAACTTCATTTGGTGAAAAATGAAAATCTATTGAAACATCTAAGCTGGGGCAATGTTATATCTCTCCTTCAATACTAATCTGGCAGCAATGTGATTATATAAATTGGAGAGTGTGAATATTAGGGACAGGGTGGCTAGTTAGGAAGCTATTGCAATGGTCTGGGTAAGGGGTCATGGAGGCCTGCCCTTGGTGTAGACGTGGCAAGGAAAAGGTGTGCATGGATGAAAGAGCTTCTTGTCTTGTTCTTCTGATGGAAGCCAAGGGGAGACAGTACTGATTTGTAGCAGAGCTGGTGGGGAGCACATCCCATGAGCATATAGAGCTGATGAATTCTGCTGCTTTGCACCATAAGCACCCAAGAGAAGGAGGTTGGGCGTATAAAGAGAAATGCAGAAATTCAGTCTGGAGAGCAAGTTAGTTGCATTTGGACCAAATTAATATCTCGAATTGTTGATGCCGAAGCTTTGACCACTCCCCTGACAAAATTTTTGGTTGAGGCAGCAGGCAAGAGAAGTTTCCATTTGTAAGATTTGGTATTTCTGTGGTTTCTCCTTCTGAAAAAAATTAAAATACAAGTCCCATTTTTTTCTTAGTAGCTCATAAAAAGTTGCAAAAGGGAAAACATTATTGAGCAATAAAGGGTGTGTTTATGTGTATTCATAAGAAGTGGGCTAGAGGCCAAGTCCCATAAACGTGTTCACTTGTATCTTGGGTACTGAACAATTACAAGAGAGCTTTAAGCTCTTATTTCACTCAGAGGATGTACTAGAGGCAGCCTTTGCAGCCCTTCCAGGCTAATCAACTTGATAGACTGAAGTGGGGAGCCTGCACCTTTTAGTGTTGATAGTAAACAAAATTGTGATATTAGCAAAGATGGTCTTTCGAGCCCAATTCTCTCTATTTTCCTCCCTGGCTTGGCAAACACCTGTGTCTATATGCATCCCCTCTTGTTTCCAGCCAGTATTGCTGGCTCCAAGCCTATCTCATTTGGAAACATCCAATGTTATCAGGTTTGGGGACACCGCTTTCAAGTGACATTTGTGTTCAGGTGCTATAGCAGGCTGTTTTCCATAGTGAAAACCGGACCTCAGATTCAAGACTTAAGATTTCCCTACAGAAAGCAGGGATATTGCCTTATTCAACTGGCTGTGATATTACTTTCCCAGTTTTCAAGGCCCAGTAGGGAGGCAAGAGGGACATTTTTGGGGAAAGTAGACTGGGGACCTTATTCTTCCCCAAGAAATCACTACAGAGGCAATTGCTCATTTCATGTAAAAGCAAGACTAGCTCTGCCTTCCACAGTGGGTCATCATGTGAAACATACAAGGGCCTGGGATGCCAAAGATTTGCCTTATAGTTGCTTGACTCCTTTTTAGCCCCAATCATTTAGAATTTTTTTTTTTTTTGTCAAACAGGATTGAAGACTTTCTTGAAGGCAGAAACTATCAGGAAGAAAATATCTCAATATTAAACTCCCCTTCATTTTGGATAAGTTGATAGTTGAGACTTTATTTCTTATCACTTCTGTCACAAATTTCTATAAATTTGGTGGCTTAAAACCACACCAACTTCTTATCTTAGAGTTCTGAGATCAGAACTGCACTACATAAAAGCAGGAAATCAACAGGCTCCAGGGAGAATGTGTTCTTGCTTATTCCACGTTCTATTGGCTGCTCACATTCCTTGGTCTGTGGCCCATTTCCATCTTCAAAGCCGGCAATGGCTAGTAATCTTTCCCACATACCATCACTGACACTTTTGCTGCTTCCTGCTTTTACTTTCAAGGACGTTTGTGATTCTGTCAACCCAAATAATCAAGGAAAAATCTCCCCATTTAAAGTCAGCTGATTAGCAACCTTGATTCCCCCCTGGCTATGTAACACAACACATCCGTGGATTCTGGAGATTAGGACTTGGACATCTTTGGGGATACTATCATTCTGTCTGTCATATCGAGGAAAAATGAAAAAATCAGCCCCCTTCTCTTTTGTGTTCTGTTTCCTTGTAAAACTTTTTAAAAAATTCTTAAAATGTGTTCAGACTAGTTCCCAGTCTTCAGAAGTAGCACACCAACATTTTCCTCTCAGATGACTTCAGGGCGCAAGTCCCTGTGCTAGGAACTATTGGAGGCACAAAGGAGAGCGTGAGGGACTATATTACCTTTAAGGAAATTTTACACACTCTCTGAGTGCATGAGACAGACTTTCACAGACACCACAGCAGGGCAGGACTTGATACATGTCATGGGCTGCTTCAGCCAATTGGTGCCGCGGGAGTTCAGAAGAGGGAGCCATCGATCTCAATCCCATGGACCCAACGTGTCCCCTCCCCACCTACAGTAACTCCTACCAGTGGAGCATTTCAATAAAGCTTCGTGGGAGCAAATTTTCTCTATTATTTTTTTTATTACAGCAGGTATCCTCCAGCACGGGGGGGTGGGGAGGTGGGGAGAAGGAAGGACAGAACAAATGCCAAGTACCTGTGCAAGCTGGCCCCAGACAGCTAGCTGTAACTTACATGAGCCTCCCTTTGTACTAACTAATGCTGGAGAGATGTCGTCCCTTCCTTCGAAAGTAGCCAATTCCTTCAGATGAATGACAAGAGTCTGCAGCCATCTGAGAGGGCTGTTCCTGGCACAGCAGCCACGGGAAACAAGGAGAGAGGATCACTTCCTCAAAGGAAGGGCGGGAAAGCAGAAACCTGTTAGCATGTTGATGTGACCGCTGGAAAGCAGTAAGTAGCAGCTCTCCATCATTTCTACCCCAAATGCTTTTGGGGGCTTTTCAGCTGCCTTTATCATTGAGCATCTTCTGGGACTTGCTGTGGTGGGTGAGGAGACCTTTGAAGAGGGGATGGAGTGAGTAGAAGTGTCTTTGGGGATAGCTCATGTACCCACTCTACAATGGAGTCTTTGGAACTTGCTTCCGTCCCCTCTTTATTTGTAGAACAGTAGTCCTAGCAATGCCAGAAATGTCCTAAATCACTGTTGTGTTTTACTGATGTGGTGGCGGGAGCAAGTACATGCCTTGCCCCCAAACCTGCTGTTCTTGGACAGATCTCCACAACAAGACCTTGTCCTAAGTAACATCCTCTGGGAATGACTATGGAAACATGCAGACATTTCAACCCTCCTAACAAACACGATATGGATGTACACACGTGGCTTTAGTTCAACATTAAAAACATTTTACAGGTGTATTTTTTAAAGATATATATATATATATATATATATATATATATATATATATATATATATAAAATTTATTTCAGAGAGAAAAGGAGAGGAAGAGAGAGTTAGAAACCTCAATGATGAAAATAATTTGATCGGCTGCCTCCTGCACACACACTCTACTGGGGATTGAGCCTGCAACCCTGGCATGTGCCCTTGACTAGAATCAAACCTGGGACCCTTCAGTCCACAGGCTGACAATCTATCTACTGAGCCAAACCAGTGAGGGCCATGCCGTGTCATTTTAATACATGAAAATATAATGATATTTGAAAATGTGACCACTGGAAAGCAGAAATTCTTTTTCATCCCAAGTGCTTCCTCAGTGTGAGAATTTTTTCAGTCCTAGTAAACATACCTGCTAAAGGATGAAAAGGCATTCTTCAAGACCTGACCTGTGGCACTGCTGAGGGGAGTCAACACGAATAAAGCAAGCAGAAGAGGCAATCTCAGGAGTGGCTCCCTTCCTAATGAATAGCCAAGGCTGAAGGGCTGTCCCCTGATTAATGCCTGTGGTCCAGAGGGAGAGCCTGCTTGTAGGTCTGTTGGAAAATGCAGTCAGCAGCAGGTCAGATGGCTGTTCCTTTGGCTGTCTGAATCTTCTGTGACTTCTTCCCATGAAAGTGTCCTGGTGACACTGGAAGCCAAAAATCTATGTCCTTCATTATTTAGAATGGCAGTGACCTGGATGAAGGAAGTCAGGTGCATTGCCTAAACCATAACAACAGAGATGCTGATTTTCCTTTCTGCCATTACCAGCGCTGTCTGCATTCGGAAATGTCCTACTCATCCCTCAAAATCCAACTCAAGTACTAGCTTGTTTGGGTCTTCTCACATGGAATTTCATGTATACTAAGATCCCACTACTTACAAACAAATAGCACTGGCAATGTATCTGTTTGTATTTCCTTTTTTCACTAGACCATCATATGTCCTTAAGGACAAGGACCACCTCCTTATCATTTATATATATCCCATGCCTGTTACCCTCTCACACTGCCTCCTGCATAGTAGATATAGAATTAACGCTTATGGAATATATGAATGGATGAACAAATGAGTTAATTTATCGCCTGGGAGGAGTGGTGATTGTTAAGTGGTTGACAACACTTCTTTTTCCTAACACTGCTTGCCAAAAATCACATGCAAATGAAGACAGAGTGTATATACATTTACATTTGTATAATGACCAAAGTGAGAATAACAAAACATCAAGAGGCTGTTTATAAATCCGACTAGAATTCCTCAGGCTTCCATAGCCATCATAAAACACTGTGTGGAAACGCTTTAATGAGCTTAGAGATTTGGTATAATAGACCCCAAGCTTTGCAGCTTCCTAGGGGAAACTCCCTGTAGGTTACAAATGTCGCTGGTGTATAAGCCACCCAGCGGCAGCTGGAGTGTAAGTGATGGAGATAGGAATGTCATTCTATAAAATCAGATCAGCTGTGGGCATGGTACCAGTTTCTTATGCTCAATATATTCTTTATGCTATCAAAGGCGAGGCAATCGAACTGGACCAAGAGTGGAAAAAAATAACACTGAGAAGAAAGAGCTGTTTTTTCCCTTTTAAATTTAGAAATTACTGAATTTTGATGTCATCCTAGCATTTATCCAACGGTGGGATTTAAATAACACCTGAAAAATACAACATAATTTATGTCTTCTTTTTTTATTTTTCTTGCATCGGCGCGACTCTAGTTTTCCAGTTGACTGCTTATATAGCACAATAATACAGGTAGGTGCGCACTGCTCTGTCCCTACTTTTGGCCTCAGCAGTGAATAGCCAGGCCGGAGCCCAGAGGCACTGCACCTAAGACTTTTGCATTGTTTCTTTGCATACGAGCCTTGATATATTCAAACTGCATTTCATAAATGGTAGATTTCTAGAAAAATAGAGAATTTAAAAGTTCTTATGAATTTTATAGACGTTCTTTTACTACAGGGGAAAACAGACTGAGCAGGAAAAATTCTGAAAAGGAATAAAGGACATTCTGTTGTCGGAGGGTGTTGTAGGGAAGGGAGGGGCAGAAATTTCCCCCAGGTTTATGGATGCATAAATGACATATGACCTGAGAGCATTAGGAGAAGAATGTCCTTTAAAACAATTCAGGGAGAGCTGTGCTCTGTGCCATTTCTCATGATTACAGGCTGGGAACCTGGAACAAGATGTCAGAATTTAATACCTGAGCTAGTCTATGAAAAGTACTAAGCAGCAGCCTATTGCATTACTTTAACCTTTTTAATATTCTGGGAGGTAATTGTCCACACCATCTCCCCCTTCCAGCTTAATGAGGTGGCTGACAGCCCACAATAGAAAACGACTGCTCAATCAAATTATGACAAACAAGGGAAAGAAAGAGAAAGAAAGGAAAGGAGGAAGAAAGAAAGAGAAGAGAAAGGAAGGAAAAGCCTGTGGAAAGGCTGAAGTTATGTAGGTTTTATCATCTCCCATTCTGTTGTCTCCTCGTGATGGATTGCAAAAAGCATCAGAAAAGGCACAACATGAATCTGCTCTCAGGACAATGATTGTAATCAAAGTAGGAAATGGTACTAGCATAAGCCATTTCTCCTTGCAGTTTAAAGATTATAAATCCCTTATTCATCTGTTATGATCCAGGGCCTACTTGTGATTTTTATAGTTCTTTTTACGCTCGGAATTTTAAAACTGTAATGTAAAGGGGCTACAGCTGTTCGCTTTCGGAGTGGGATGTTTAATCCCCGCTCGGAGCGTTGCACCCTGCTCTCCCCTCCCTCTGCCCATCTGCAGCCTGAGCTCACTGCCAACGCCTCACACATGAGGAACTCACGCGGCCTTTTCTCCTCCAAGTGATCAAACTCAGCATCAACTGCTCCAAGGGGCTCCAGGAAACATGGAGGAGCACTTGCCCTTTCTCGGAGAACCAAACCATTCTCACAACCACTATGTTGTGAGAATTTCAAACGGTGGAGGGAGATGCCGTAGCTTTGGACCTGGAAGCCTTGGATTTTTATCTGCAATGTGCCTCTTTGTAGGACTCTGACCTCTCATCTCTGAGCCTTCGTTTGCTCATCCGGAAAGTAATTGCGCCGCTGCCCATCG
>PVJC01045083.1:0-13852 GCA_004026665.1 Murina feae | reverse complement strand
GTCTATAATGAAACAATTGTTACTTTTACTGGTTAGGCCTGGGCTGCTCTTTCCTTCAGTTCAGGAGGATTCTATGATTGTTAAATTGTTTCAAATCTGTGTTTCGCTAGAGGCAGTTTAAGCGGAGCAGGCGCAGCTTCACTTTCGCTTCTGCCGCAATGGAAACTGCTGTTTACTCAGGTCCGTGAGTGGCGGCCTCCATGTTGGCTGGGCTAATTTGCATACAGCCGCTCTGATTGGCTGGTGGGCGTGGCTTACCCTGTCTCAGAGAAACGGTTAATTTTAATATTTTGCTTTTATAGAGTAGATTATGTTTCTCTGCCACATTTTGATGTTTTCCTTAAATGTGTTTTGGCAACATTTTTACTGATGGAGACAACTCTCTAAAGCAGTCTTTCTTTTTTAAAACTTAAAAATAATACGTTTTTATTGATTTTTAGAGAGAGAGGAAGGGAGAAGAGGAGAGAGGGGGAGAGAGAAGAGAGAGAGAGAGAGAGAGAGAGAGAGAGAGAGAGAGAGAGAGAGAGAGAGAGAGATATCAATGTGAGAGAAAAACAATTGGTTACCTCCCATACATGTCCCGACCTGGGATCAAACCAGCAACCTGGTAGGTATGTGCCCTGACCAGGATTCAAACCTGCAACTTTCCAACCAACTGAGCACTTGGCCAGGGTTAAAGCAGTCTCTTTTCTATTGCATGTGCATTAAGACATTGTACAACCATGAGTGCTAGCTGGAATTATTTCATCATTGGTTTAATACATTCATAATTCACTTATTGTTGTCAATTTCTTCCAAGAAAATGCTACCCAAAGCATTGTGGAAATAGGACTGATAGCCATTCGTAATGGATTTGGTTTATTTGGCTATGTCATTGTATTGTTGTGAAACAATCTTTGGTCCTAGGGAAATATTCTCACATCGTATGTTTAACTCCTAGTAGTCGTACTGGACTAATGCTGGCGTAAGAAAGAATCTGGTTTGGCTCAGAGGTGAGAGTGTCAGCCCACAGACTGAAGAGTCCCTGTGTCAATGCCAGTCAAGGGCATGTATCTCTGTTACAGTCCCGATCCCCAGCCCTGGTCAGGGTGCATATGGAGGCAACCAATCGATATGTCTCTCATCAATGTTTCTCTCTCTCTCTCTCTCTCTCTCTCTCTCTCTCTCCCCATCCCTCCCACTCTGTCTAAAAATCAATGGAAAAATATCCTCAGATGAAGATTAACCAAAAAACAAACAAACAAAAAAAGTAAGAATATTACCTTTTTTGTAGGGGCAAAAACCTCCATAATGATAGCAAAACCTAGACAATTCCTAAGTCATTAGCATAATAAATCACCAATGTTATATTATCTTCAGTTTATAAACACTTCATAATGTAAGAATTACTAATTGCAGAGGATCTGAAAACAGCTGAAAGGTGAGTGTATAGATTTGAAGGCTAGTGTTTGTTTTTAATAGAAGCAGGCATTTCTATGCCGCATTACTCTGCATATCTCTATAATTGAAATGATCTTTGTATACTGAGAAATCTGAAAGGTCGCATTGAGAACTAAGCCATTTTCTATAAGCACATTAATATTTACATATGTAGGAATAATTAAGCATCTGTGATTTTTGAGAACGTAGGTCAGGTGTAACAGGTTAAACACCGATTTCACACATACATTAATTATCCAACAACTACACTATTTTTTCTAGAGTAAAAAGTTCTATATTTTCTACTACATAGAATTTCAAGGAACCAAGGTAAAATAATTATCTTTTCTCCTCATATCTCTTTTGTATTTTGATTTTCCCCTAATATTCCTTTTCACTGGTATCTACATGGAATCATCAAAAAGTGGCGTATTTTAAACTACATTTTACGTATCTAGAAATACTGTGTGGAGGGGCAATAGAAGATGTCTAATTTTTGAACTGTATTAAGTAGCTGAATTAAATGTGATCATTACTATTAAAAATCACCCAATGTTTTAGAAATTAAGTCTTCACCTGCATTCATAAATGTAAGTGGAATCAGGCTTAGGAGACTTGTGTGTGTGTGTGTCTGATTTTAGAGGCTTCTCCAAAACTCAAGCCTATGAACTAAGTTCTCAGTGTGCACACTGCAGTGAGGGCTGTGCCAGTTGATGCTAGAAATGGATTCTCTCCTAAAGGTAGCCGGTTACTGATAGAAGACAAAACTTTGAATGACTTCAGGATTTGAAGTATTCCCATTGTGTTGTCATCCCTGCACTTAACATCCTTTCACACCCTTGACACCTGAACTGACAGCCTTAACCTGTTACCACTTGCTAGCACAGCTCCAAGACATGAAATGTACAGTTAATTGCATCGCACTCCATGGCAGTGTATGACAGACAGCTGGGTGCTGGCAGAAGACCCATACAAGCAAGAGATACTAGTGTACTTATGAGCTGCTTGCTGGGACAGCCATAGTAGAAAAATGCTGTGTGTACACACACACGTGTGTGTGTGTGTGTGTGTGTGTGTGTGTGTGTGTGTGTGTGATATACAGGGAAGGGCAGAAGAAGATTTATAGTTGTGAATATGCAAAACAGTTTATTATTGTATTATTAATTAATTATGATATTATTTTCTATGTGAACAACTGTAAATCTACTTTTGCCCAACCTGTACATTTAATACATATGTGGGTGTGTCTGTATGTGTGCATGTAAACACACAACACAAACATTTGCACAGCATTATTTTTATTTGCTTATTTCACTTGCAGCAAAAACATGTGGGTGAAAAATGTGATCAATACATAAAATGAGTATTCAGTACACAGCCCACAGAAGTGATCTATTTGGCAGGGGCTGGCTCTCTTCATCTGACAGTCTTCTATTTTTAATAGATAAGTATCATTTAACTATCATTCTCTCTGCCATGATTCTAAAATAAACCCATGGAAAGTGATAATGTAGCTCAAACCAATCATTTTGGCACTAAGTAGACCAGAAATTGATTATTTTATTTAAGACAAAAGGATTTATATGTGGATAGTTTATTTTTCTTGTTACCTCATTCTTGTTCTTTTTTGTTCTAAAAAAAAAAGATAGAAATAGGATGACTGATTGTGAAAGGAGGGTTAATTCTTAAATATCTGGCATAGGAATATGGAGGGACAAAGTTTGTATTGTATTTTGTGGCTTTACTCAAGTTTACATCATTAGCACAAACATGTTTTTAATCATGCATTTAGGGTAGTGAGTTTCATACCAACAGCATGTAGTGTCTGTGTTAGCTAATACATAGACAGTAAACAAGATATTAATTCACTAATTTAATTAACATGTGCCAAGCCTCCTATATTATAAAAGGCTAATATGCAAATAGACTGAATGGCAGAACAATTGGAACAACCATGCAACTGGTTGCTTTGACATGCGCTGACCACGAGGGAGTGTGTGCAGAACATGGTGGGCCTTGGCTAAGGTGGTATGGTGGAGCAGTTGAGCAAGGGCACCAGACCAAGGTAGGGAGCTGGTCACTGTCACCAGGATGAGCCTCTGGTGGTTATTGAAAATTCTTTGCTCCCACACACCATGGTCCTGCCTGGCACTCATACCTGTTGCTGGTGCTGGTCCCACTCGCACCCACTGCCAGTGTCTAATGCTGGTCCCGATCACTTGGTGCCATCCACAGGTGCAAGCAGCAGCTTCCAGCCCTGATTACCCTGAGGCCTTCTCCACTCCCCCTGCTCCTGAGGGGCAAATGGGGAAGCAGCCACCATTTGCACCCGCTGACAGTGCCGGCCCCTGTGGAAGTGATTGGGGCCAGCACTGTCAGCACATAGTAGTGGTGGCAGTGGGAGAGGGGCTGCTGGCAGACAGGGAACCAGGGGCCACAGTGGGAGGGACCATGCAGGGGCACAGAGGATGGGCCAAGACCTGCCACTGTGCCTACCGCAGACTCGCGGCCTACAGTTCCTTTCAAGGTGTACAAATTTGTGCACTGGGCCCCTAGTCAATAGTATTTGAGGCATCATGCAGTTGGGATCTTCCATTCTGTAAGAATGAGACAGAATGGAATTATGTAGGAATTATGTCCACCCATCTAACACTGTGTCTCTTCCATGATGGGGTTAAAATGAAAAATAAGTAGAATTATATGTCAAATAATTAAAATATAATTTACTAAACTCAGACACACCTTGGGAAAGACGACAAGTACTGCATTTTATTTTTGTTTTCCCTCATTGACCCAGAATAATTTCCTAGAACTTCCAAGGAACTGAGAAATGTAGCCCACATCTCTGTCATGTTGTCTAACTCCTGGCCAAATTGTAAGGGCCAGAGAGTAACTCAGAGAATGAGCTGTTCATTTAAGATGCTGAGTTAATTACAGTGGCAGACAAAATTGCAGGTATATAGTATCAGGGTTATATTTTAAAACAAAATCATTTCATTTTTGGAGTGTACAACTTTACTCACCTAAGTTATTACTTACCCATTGGAAAAGTAACCCATCATTAAATTTTCATACGAGGAGGAAGGCATTTGCCTGCAGTTACACACAACACATCATCACACTTTCTCATTACCATAAACATCTCCTCCAATTTGGGGTCTCATTTTCTTTACAAACACAGCTTGAAAGACTTCCTCTTTGCCAGATTATTCAAGTAAATGATGATCTTTCGAGCCAGGAAAATAACTGTCACAAGTGAAAAAACATTTTTATTGATGTGAAATTCAAGATTGTGGTTTAGCCCACAGCAATGCACATATTTCCCTTTAATAATTACAGCTTATTACCTGTGTAAATAGTGCTGAAATGGTGCTTAGTCCATACTGCATAGAGGCCAAAGCCATCTAAAAACATCTTGAGTTATTGTAGTTTTCTATCGAAGGCAAGGCAACTGAACCTATTCAGGCTTAATGTTCCATTTTGTGTTGGCTAGGCACGTCTGAGAAGGATTGATAGTCATTTTTTTATTGCTGCTGTTATTGTTTTAATTTAGTACATCTAATAACTTCCATTCCTAAGACACTGAATGCGCAAGACAGCCCCTTCCATCAAGAAGCTCATGATCTGTGCAACTAAATAATAAAACAGAAAAGGCTCCTTGATAAAGCAAGCACGCTTACAGTCAAGAAAAGTTAAAATGCCATATGTTTGTTCCAGTTCTCTAATCGTTGTCCGTATGTAAAATTATAGCTCCGGAGCTTAATTTTTTTTTATTGCGGAAACAGGCTTAGAAGATAACTCTGTATAACACTGGTGTTGAGAAATGGGATCCACAGCCATATGTCATAGATACATTTTATTTGGCATCTATTGTGTATAGTTACTTTTTACGCCATTTCCCATTGCAGAGTCCAACGCATGTGATCATCAGATATAGTAAAATGTGGATTTGGGTATTTAATATTTATGAGAGATAAAAGTACAATTTAATGTATACATGCTTACTGCTCCCTTCCCTCCAGGCTCCCTTTTTTTTTTCCTTCCCGTTAAAAAAACATTGAGCAAATACCAAATACATTCCGAAGCAGCCAGAAGAACATGTATCTATATATTTGTTTACAAATATGATGGTAAAATGTTCATTTTGTGAGTACTTTCAGTATAACAAATAGACAAAATAATTCTGTTAGAAAATTATCTGTGCCATGATACAGATTTATACCCTCCACCTCCAGTGAATATATTACCTTTATCCACAGTAGATTATGTGTGTGGTTTCAAAACAGGCTATTAAAAGTTTCCTTGGGGTGGAAAATTCTGGGTTTGGGGTGGGATTCCATGCTGCAACACATGGCGTGTTCTTTTTTTGTGATTTGGTCACAGTTGGCTGAAAGTCAATTACTTTGAATTTGGGCAACTTATGTTTGTAACACATCTAGGCAGGGTGAATTTGAAGAATGATTACAATATGCAGAATGTCTCTAAACATGCTCACAGTTGAACTCACTTTGGTATTTTAGATTTGTAGGCAATGAAGGGCAGAAATGATTATATATTTCCAACTCTCATCTGAACCAATCTCTGGAAAATCTGAAACACTTTCCATCTCTAAAATGATCTTGTAGTTTGCATGTCAATCCAAGAGGCAGTTCACACAATGAGCTGGATAGCTCGAAATATTATCCCAGGAGAGGGCAGGCATGCTGGTTGGTAGCTTTGAGACTTGAGGAGTAATAGGTTGGGGGGCGGGGAATGGCAAAGATTAAGACCCCTCTATCTTTTTAGGGGCATGGGTAATAAATGAAGAAGCAAAAGCCAGTGAGCCATGATGATTGGCAGTACAATTTATTACTAAAAATTGACTAAGACAATGAATGGGATAGTCAAACCATGGTTTACTCATTCATATCATTTGTCTAATAGATCTATTGACTCTCTGGCTCCAGTTTTGTCAACCAAACCCTTTTAAACTTCTGCCTGGTGGTACTAATCGATGCTGTAGGAATTCGTCTGAAGGTTGTGTTTTTATGTGTAAATAAAATTTGTTTTTCTATTTTAATGAACTTTGTTATTTGTGGTTTGTGTGCCTTCCTCCAGCTGGTAACATAGAGGTAGGATGAGTTTAGTCCAGATCCTAATGATGATAGACCAAAGGTACTTTTTTCTGTTTTTAGTTGCTGCCCACCTTTTCAGGTCTTGAGAGATATGGCTGAAGGAATAATAGAGAAAAGATGCTCACTTGATAGAGAGGTTTATTCTCTAATGCTATCAGCTATCAAATCCATAATCTCTGAATTTAAGTGTGTTTTTGTTAATGAGTTTTTCTTGAACTTATAAACTACTGTCCAGAGCAGCCCTCCACCACCCCCACCTGCTGAAGAGTGACCAGCACCAAGGGCCCTGAGACCATGGCCAGCAAATTTCCCAGCTGACCTTCAGACTAGCATATTCCTGGCTGGGCCTAGAGAGTCTTGGGGAGCCCCCTACCTCTTCCATTCCCACCCCAACTCCACCTAGTTCCAGCCAGGCCCCTGGTAGCAGCAGTAGCCGCAGCAGCAGCAGCAGAGCAACCAGGTACACCCCTGAGCACAAGGAGGTGGCTGATACACGCATGACTGTGATGGTATAGCCCCAACCCCTGAAGAAGACCTTTGACTCTGGAAACAAGGCTCTGTTAGAAGTAGACATGGAAGGACACTATGCTGAGCTGCCCAAATTGCGTTTCGGCCTGAGGAGGCATTGCCTTCCCCCTCCCTTCAGTTTCTGGCCACCTCGCCCTGGGCCATCCTGGGCTCCTATGACAAGAAAAGGAAGAACTCCACTGACCTAGACTCCATCCCAAGGACCCCACCTCACCCAAGCACAAGACGAGGAAACACTCCAGCTCAGTGCCCAATACCCCCAAGGGTGCCAGGTGCTTGGGGAACATTTTCATCTTTGACCGCACAGGTTCGGAAGCCAAGGATGTGCTAAGAAAGCTGGAATATGAGTAAGTGCCATACTTATCACAGTGGCACTCTGTGGACCAGCACAGCCCTGGTCATGCAGCTCTGCCAGGACCCTGCCTTCTCCCCATCAGCCCCGGCCATCGCAGCCTTCCAGGCCTACTATGCAGACATCTTCCCCCTTTCCCCCACTGGTCTGGCTGTAGTTGAAGATCCATGAGGTACACTAGAATATCATGCAAACAGCCACTCCCATGGGGCAGGCCCTGGGAAACCAAGGCCCTGCTCCCTGGATTACCCCCCCTCTCTCCCCTCCCCTGCCACCACTGGCACGGCTGCTGCTCCTGTTCTCACTGCCAACCCTGCTGAGTGCCCTACACCCACCTCAACCTGGCATGGCCCAAGCTGCCCTATCACTGCCTCCACCCCTAGAACCAGGCCAGGATAGCCTGCCTGGAAGGAGTCCCCAGTCCTAACCCTGCCCCCTGGTCCCTCCATATCTGCCACTTGCAAGTGCGGAGCCCCTGAGAAGATGCCGGACCCATGGACCCCCTCAAGATATAGACTGTATATAAGTGGCAGGAATTGGGAGGGCAAGATGGTTACCTTCTCCCCAGTAAAGCTACTTCATCCTTTCCATTTTGGGGTGGAATGAGCCCTGCTCCTCCGTGTATCCCTGTCTCCCCACAGCTCCCTCCTGATGATGGGTGTCAACTGAGGGGAAGCAGGGCAAAGTCCCCCTCCACTGAGCCTCAGTACATAATAACCAGAAACATGTTGCCTTCAGCTCTTTTCACTTGTACTTTATGCAGAACAACTCCCATGAGAGCTGAAAGCAGAGAGAAGTGGAGTAGGGAGAGTTCACGCACCTTTCTTCCCCAGAAGGGATGGGCTCAGATTAGTTTGGGGGTGGAGACTCCTTCACTTTGCTACAGGCATGAGGGCATCTCTCCCACCCCTCTGTCCTCCCAACTTGGGTTGTACTTTCTAAGAAGGTGATTACCCCTACACTTGTCTCATCTCCAGAACAAAACATGTTCATCATGTGCAATATTCCTCACTCTGCTTAGAAGCCAGCATAATTGGGAGTAATGCTATTTCTCTCTCTCTCTCTCTCTCTCTCTCTCTCTCTCTCTCTCTCTCTCACACACACACACACACACACACACACAGAGCATCTCTAGCCTTGGTGAGCAGAGGGTGCAAGAGGGACCAAGCGTCTCAGCCCCCATCATCTCACCAGGGGACGGAGACCCAGAGAAATCCAGTGACTCATCCAAGGTCACACAGGAGTGGGTGACTAAGCTGGGGTATAAGTGCCCAAGGCAGGGCTGTAGTGCCCAATCCTAGCCCTCCCTCCCCACTCAGTAGCTCAGAGCATCCCAGCCAAATCAGGGGCTACTCAGAGTGCTAGGGACAGGTCACTGGGAGCCTCATGTCTGCATCTGCATCTATCTGTACAATGGGCCCCAGGAGCATGGCCTCCAGCGACACCTGATCTCCTCTGCCTCCCTAACCTCCATGACCTCCACATCCAGATAGCCTGGGATTGAAAAGTCAGGCCGGAGCCACACTGCCACCAGAGCCCACACTACCACCCACTAGTGCTGCCCATGGTGCTGGAGGCGCTGCAGGCAGGACAGCAGCACCTGGACCCCTTGGTGGTGACCATCAAGGTTTATGTCTTGCGAAAATTCCCTATGGTAGATGCCATTGGCTCAATGACCTGAGGAAGCGGGCCCTGGACGCTGGCCTACAATGCGTCCTCCTTGTCAGGCCCACCCACTCCAAGGCCAAGGGGACACTGGAAGCTTCAAATTAGTTCCCAAGAACACAAAACAATCCAGCCAGAAAAATACCCACCATGTCAGCCCCCCAGAGACTTGATGATGCCATGGAGGCCCCCAGGAAAGGTGTCCAGACCGAGGACAGAGAGGCAAGACTGCACAAGGCCAAGAAGGGCCCGACAGTCAGGCACGGCCACAAAGGCCCCTCCTGGTGTCAGAGGATCCCTTGGGTTAAAGGTAGAACAGCCCGGCAGATGCCAAGGCCTATAGGAAATTCAAAGCTGGACTCAAAGTTAAAAAACCCACGGTTACCAAGGGCCAGAATGGTGCAGCTTCCCCAACCAACAGGAAGACTGAGGACAAGGTGCCTAAAGAGGATGCTGCTCAGGGAACCAGGAAAGAGTCGGAAGCCAAGGCTGCTGCTGCCCCTAAGGACAGTGGGTCCAAGACAGTACCTGTACCTAGAAGACAGAAGTCCTCAAGGGCCCACGAAGACCTGGCATGCCTATCAAGGCCTCGTCACCCAAAGGGGCCAGTAAGAAGGCAGAAGCCAAGAATTAGATGTGGAAGTGGAGAGAGGCTAAGATTCTGATTGGAGTTTTTGTTCCCCAACTAAACATCACTCTATTTATTTCACTGTGACCTACTTATCAATAAAGAAATTTTCCCCTTCCAAAAAAATAAATAAGCAAGTGAAAGGACAGGCACAATTTCTTAGCTTATAGTTAGTAAAAGGGTCTCCAAAAAAAGTGGTTCACTTGGTTGTTTCCTCATCAGGAATACCAATTGGTTTGTAGATTTATTTTTCTTTCTGGTAATTGTTTGTGTGGTTGGTTGACATATAGAACGAAGCATAAGTGTGAAGAAGAAAACAGAGTGCAATTTTGGGCCCTTCCTCCTAGAAAGAGGAACACTGCTTCCTTGATTATTTTTTGCTACTCAGCACTCTGAAGTTTTTGTGTTTTTTTTATTTTTTCTGTCAATAGATACTTGTTGAGAAATGTACTAACTTCAAATGATGCTGGCTATAGGCACCTCCTTTTTATTATAATATGCAACATCCAATTTTGATTTCCTCTCAGTGTTGATAATTCAGCTATTTTATAAACCAGCTATTAGGCTGAACATTCACAGGGAATACAAAAAGGGAAAATTGGCTCATTTTGAGAAAAGCCCTAGGTGTCCTTTAGTTGATCATGTTTATTTTTTTCTTTTTTCTTTTTTTTAAATATTTATTGTTCATATTATTACAGTTGTTCCTCTTCCCCCCCCCATAGATCCCATCCTCCCAGTTCCCACTCCACCCTCTGCCCTTACCCCCACCCCACTGTCCTCATCCATAGGTGTACAATTTTTGTCCAGTCTCCTCCCACACTCCCAACACCCCTTTTCTCCTGAGAATTATCAGTCCAATCCCTTTCTATGCCCCTGATTCTATTCTATTCACCAGTTTATTCTGTTCATCAGATTTTTATTTACTTGATTATTAGGTTCACTCATTGATATATATGTATTTGTTGTTCATAATTTTTGTCTTTGCTTTTTCTTCTTCTTCCTCTTCTCAAAGGATACCTTTCAGCATTTCATATAATACTGGTTGGGTGGTGATGAACTCTTTTAGCTTTTCCTTGTCTGTAAAGCTTTTGTCTGACCTTTAATTCTGAATGATAGCTTTGCTGGGTAAAGTAATCTTGGTTGTAGGTTCTTGCTATTGATCATTTTGAATATTTCTTGCCACTCCCTTCTGGCCTGCAAAGTTTCTGTTGAGAAATCAGCTGACAGTCGTATGGGTGCCCCCTTGTAGGTAACTAACTGCTTTTCTCTTGCAGCTTTTAAGATTTTCTCCTTGTCTTTTGTCCTTGGCATTTTAATTATGATGTGTCTTGGTGTGGTTCTCCTTGATTCCTTTTGTTTGGGGTTCTCTGCACTTCCTGGACTGCTAAGTCTATTTCTTTCACCAGGTAGGGGAAGTTTTCTGTCATCATTTCTTCAAATAGGCTTTCAATATCTTGCTCTCTCTCTTCTTCTGGCACCCCTATAATTCTGATGTTGGTACACTTGAAGTTGGCCCAGAGGCTCCTTACACTATATTCATATTTTGGGATTCTTTTTTCTTTTTGCTTTTCTGGTTGGGTGTTTTTTGCTTCTTCGTATTTCAAATCTTTGACTTGATTCCTGCGAGCCTCTAGCCTGCTGTTGGATTTCTGTATAATATTCTTTATTTCAGTCAGTGTATGCTTAATTTCTAGCTGGTTCTTTTCCATATCCTCAAGGGGCTCACTAAATTTATTGGCAGTCGTAAGAAAATTCTTGAAAAACCTTATAACCATGGTTTTGAACTCTATATCTAGTAGTTTGCTTTCCTCCATTTCTGTCATTTGTGACCTTTTCTTTGTCTTTACATTTTGGCTGCTTCCCTGCATTGATAGAGTGGCTTTCTGTGCTAGGTATCCTATAGGGCCCAGTGGCTCAGCCTCCTCAATTACCTGAGGTGGACACTCTTGGTGCATCGCTTTGTGGGCTTTGTGCACAATCTTGTTGTAGCTAAGCCTTAATTGTTGTTGGTATCACTGGGAGGAATTACCTCCAGGCCACTTGGCTATGAGAATTAGCTGTGTCTATGGTGGGAGAACTTCTGTGCTAGAGACACCCTTATGGGGCAAGATTTGCTTCAGTGTGGCTTTGGTGCTCACTGAGTCTGCCCCCTGAGTGTGTCTCTTATGGATCTGAAGAGTTGTAATCTGGGTGGTCCTGCTCTGACCACTGGGTACGCTGGCTCTTGGATCTCTAAGGAGATGCTATTTTAGCTTCTGCCTGAGGCTACCCAGACTTTTATATGCAAAAGCCTCTGCATGCAGCTTGGGTGGGGTGGGGTCTTGGGGAATCAGCAGGGCAGAGCAAACAGCTATGGTTAATTCTCAGCCCAGCCCTAAGAGGCACCATGTCTCAGTGTCCCACAGTAATTGCTGCAAGCAAAGCCAACAGAAAGCTACTCTGGAGTTCCTCCTGGTGGGTGCCAGACAGTCCAGCCTTTCCCCGTATGAGTCTGGATCACCAGAAACTCGCCCAGAACTGGAGTTCAGAGCAGTCGGGAGCTTGTGCCTCCCTCCGGATTGAAAAAAACAACCGCATCCTCAGTTGCCAGCCCTTTCTGCCAGCCCTTTTTGTGCGCCTCTGTGCCTCTGTACCTCTGCACTTTACTTCCGCACCTCCTCTGAGTCTCAGTCTCTTTCTAGTTGTAGAATTTCCACTCAGCCAGCCTTCCTATGGGTCTGGGTGGTGTCCATTTTTTCTTTTCCTTGTGGTTTTGAAATGGTTGTGCGAGATAGCAATTTCAGGTGTTTACCTATGCCACCATCTTGGTTTTCCGCCTGATCATGTTTTGAATTACAGCGAAGAAAACTCGTGATGGATGCTCTGGACAGAAATCACCTCTTCAGCACTGAACATTGCAATGTCATGGCTCAGGTATTTGACACAACCTCACAAAAGGGGCTTCGTATGATCCCATCATATTAGATTTAAGAACACAAATGAATCTTTGAATTAAATAAAAATAAAACTGTAAATAAAAAAATTATCCTTAAGGAAACAACTGGCACCTAAGAACCGATGGACTGTAAACATTAGGCAAAAGTACAAGAATTTGGTTTCATTACTCAGGTTGTAATTTATATGCAGGCGTAGTAGGCTGTGTATGATTTACTATTCAAAATGCAATCAAGTCATCTTTGTTTGATAGATTGGTATTTTGCGTTTTCATAACAAAAGCTTTCCAAGACACTATTGCATGACTCCCTTCCAAGTTGGTATTTGAAGCCAGATAATGGACTGTCTTATAAATACAACACACATCTCCAGTGTGCTCCCCGGGACCTTCATGGATCATCTGAAATGAAAGTCATCTCCTAGGCCAGAAGGGAATACTGAGGAAGTCCTATTGGCTCTGGCATCTCGCAATGTTTACCTCCATTTACCTGAGCAAAGATTACCCTTCAGGCGCTGTCAAGGACTTCTGAAATTGTTGAAATGCATTTTTGGGATCACTTTTCAAAGTGCCTCTGTGCAGAGATCATTACTCTGTATGGAAACTACACAGGAACAGTGAAATAAGAAAACCTATTCCACACACGTGGGAAGGTCTTGTCCTTGTGAAATGAATGCCCTCAAGAGATGTAAGAAAATAATCTGAATATGGCTTTCATTCTTATTGTCACTGCTCAGCTATGATAGGTTCCACATTTTTCAATTTAGAAATTGGGAATAAATGCCTACCTAATAGATTATTATAGGGAAATAGAAAAAGTAAAGTGTGTAACGCAGTCCTTGGCACACAATAGCCCTCTATAATCTCCAGTTCCCTTTCGGTCCTAGGGAGAATTCACCACCTTGGTCAACTACCAAGGTGAAGGCACAACAGCATATCCTACATCAGAAAGTAATAAATCAAAACATATGATTAGTAGCCTTTAATGGATCTTCTTCATTTCACATTTCAGCAAAATGTTTATTTCAAATTAATGTGACCTGACATAAGGAGGGGGTGTTTTCAGCCAAAATATTTAATTTGCAGCTGTCTTGTGATTGATAAGTTGTCAGAGGGCCATGTGTAAATGATTTCTCTGGTGACAGGCTACTGCAGATAAGGGATTTAAAGTGGGAGGCTAACTGTAAGACTGGTAGCATGTTTCCAAATGCCCC
>PVJC01045082.1:0-13831 GCA_004026665.1 Murina feae | reverse complement strand
AACCCTAACCCTAACCCTAACCCTCTTGGGACATTATGCAACCTACCGTAACTGCATGCACCCTCAGGACACTAAAGCAGTGTGGAAGAAGATAAAGCAGGAAGCTATAAATGCATCCATGTGATGTGGGAAACCGGTTTATGTACACATGAGAGCCTCTGCCATGACAGGTAAGACACAGCGGGCTACATACACATCTCACAGGACATCTGTGAAAAATCTCACCTAATACCTAGGTATCTGAAGGCACCGCATCAACAGTAGCACATGGCCAGGCGTGGACCATCCTGCACAGTGAGGACCGCGCATGAACACTGCCAGGGGGACAGCATGTGACATGGTTCGATGCATTGAAAGAAAGAGAGGAGAAGAGTTGACAGAGAACACACGAGGAATACTCCTACAAGCAGGTGTGGAGGACATGATATCAGGCAACCTAGGACACATGGAATCACAAGAATCTCAACCAGCGGCATGTAACAGAATACCGACATCACCTCAGTGTTACTGCTGCAATGTCAGACACAGGGCCGGAATGCCACAGGCAAAGACAGAAAATTGAACCTAACAGCAAAAGTGAAACCTGCACAGGGAAAACCCCAAAAAGAGCATTCATCCACCTTCGAAACAGTAACACAAACAAGCAGCAAGACATAACAATGACCACTAGATGGCGCCATTACTCTTGAACCAGGGAAGAGCAACACTTTCCTGGCAGGGACTCTGAAGTGAACGTCTGCCCTGTGTAAGAAAGGTCGCCCTTTCCAAAGGAACGAAGACACAGAGAGGCAGAAGCAAGAACCGTTCTGGAACATAAAAGTCAGGCACGGACAGTAATCGTTTCGGAATTAATGTCCTGCAATGCACCTCACGCAAGACACACAAAGAGAGGAAAAGACGGAAACAGAGCATCACTGCAGGAGCAATGCACTCACAAGCACTTCATCCTCCTACCTCACATCAGGAAGCATAAAGAAGACAGATAGACTGCTGACAAGCCCTTCTGTGACCACTGCATTTCAGTCCTCAACACAAGGCACAGCACCAGCAGCACATCACACTCAACACCACCTGAACCAGGAAGCCAAGCTTGCATCGGCAACGCAAGCATCCGCTCTCTGCAAAACAGAAACTGGGAAACTGTATAGAATGTAACACGAAAATACTATGGAGCGAGAGCTTCCCCTCCCCCCCCCCCCCCCCCAGCAAATAGGCAAAGGAGCAAACATAACCAACGTTTCTACAGCGTCACCACAGAACACCGAACGAATCAAATAGTGAGTCAAAGGAGACACACACCACTGCACTGCACAGAAACAAAGAGGCAGGAACTCTGCCTTGCTCGCAAACATATAGACTGGGAAGGAGCACACTTGGGAAACAACATGAGGAGTGAAAATGTTATATCGTATTGTAAACCGCCCTGAGACAGCAATGAAGCTCTGGAAAAATATACGACAAGAGAAGAAAACGTTGAAGTATGAGCAATCATCCAGGAACAGCAAAGACCATCAGGAAAACTATAATATAAGGGAACATCAACCTCACATACAATCGAGGATTTTGCGTGAAGAACTCAAACTTGAGGGAAGCAGGAAAATGGAAGCCAGGAAACGAGGGCAGAAAAAATACTAGGGAAACCCTGGAAAGTCTTTTGTAAGCAGAACAAAAGAAGAACAGAGGCACAAGACACCGAAGGACTCCGACCTCTCCCTCATCTAAAGTGCCACACCAAAGAAAACCACAAGATTACATCAGAGGATCACAAAAGAAATGCCTTCAAGTCAGCAAAAGACTTCCACTTCTCCCCAGCTAAGGCGCTATACCAAAGAAAGCCACAAGATGGCAGCACAGGACGATAACTGAAATGCCTTCATTGCATGTCACACAGGACACCCAAATGACGAATCTGACACATCCATAGCCCGCCAACAGCACAGTCTGATGCTGTCCAAAGGACACGTGTCAATGAGAGAATCGGCAAACCGGTCACAAAGCAATGCGGGAAAACACCAAACCATGGAAATCTGCATGGGAAACTTTTTAAAGAAAGTCAACAAACCGGGCATCTCAGGAAAACGGCTGGAACACATTGCTCAAGGCAGAGAAACAGGCAGACACACTTGAGAATGAAATGTAGCCTCACCCAGTAAGCACAGACCGCAAGCAACAGCACGGGTAACCCTCCAATCAAACCACAGCTACACAGAAATGGACATCCTGCCACTCGCATGCTTCCAAGAGAAATATTCTGCCTTGGACCATAGCATGCACAGCTCTTCAGAAGTTCAAGGCACAACACATGACGTGGAAAGGAGCAAGCAAAGCACACGGGATGTACCCAGTACAATAGACTCTATGGTCTTCAGTCATACAGACTCAAACCTTAAACAAAGTCAGGAGGCAGCAAAAGCAGCAGAAACCATAACAATACAGAAAGCAGAAATATGCTGCAGAGAAAACTCCACACAGGGGCGAACACTAATTCCCCATTGTCAGAGGCCGACATGCAAGTGCAGAAAGAGAGAAACAGACAACTTCAGCAATGCCTACTTGCCAGCACACAAAGCACAATACAGAACAGCAGAATGCCTGGAAAAGGCAAGGTTCTTGGCGTCAGCATGCATGTGCTGCGCTGTCCCCAAGGCTGCCGTGCCAGGAAACCTGCGGCTTCAACTGACCTGAAGGCAAATGCCCGACACACTGTGTCATTGGGGCCACCCACACAGGGCACATGACACAATATGGCACGACTTAAAAGAGACAGGAAACATCTAGGATGACCAATGCATTGACAGGTGTAACTGGACAGCACCACGGACACTGAAAGTACACGCAGCAACCTGGAAAACGCCTGCAGCAAAACAGAAGACAAACCTGGCACAGTCACAGGTTCTTAGGAGATGCACGCCTACTGCAGGGAGCCCTGAAATGCATAACCCATCTGCAAAATAGGCCTCCTTCATGGAAAGCCAGGAGGAAAATTGGAGAAAAAGTGCAGGCCTTCACATAAAGCAAAGAATGGCCGAAAATTCCCAACGACATGACAAACCTCACTAGACCGTTATTGGCACCTACGGACCGTCTTGCCCATAGGACCAGGGGCTAACCGCGAAGAGCAACCCACTGGAAACCACCCACGAGGCGTTCTCCAAACTCACTCCTCGGCGGTATAACAACAGGCAAAGAGCACCCAGAGGAAGCCAGGCAAGGAAGACCAGGTACTAGGAGGACGCCGGAAAGTAGTGCAATGCGCGGAGCACAATGGCACACATGGACACAATGTCCCTGAGGGAGCATACGGCCATGCACCACGAAAGCATTCCTCGAAAATCAACCAACGGAAAACAGAAGGAAGAGTGGACAGGGAAGAGAACACACACGACAACCCTCCCAACGACGAACATGGTAATCCCTGCAACTCAGTCGAAAAGGAAAGCAGAGCAGCGCCTGGCAGAACTGGGACCCAGTCTCTGAGAAGCAGGACCGACAAACACCGCAGGTCACACACTCACCGCTCCTCCTCCGGCGCTCTGGGCGCTCCGCCGCAGACCAACGCGCGCTTTTGTGAGGCCGCAGCGCGCGCCCCGGGGCCTGTCTGTGGGGCGCTCTGTCCGCGAGGCTTTGCAAAAGCAGGCAAAGCACTCACTCTCGGAGCAATGCGCGCCCGTGAGCCTGAAGCAACCCAGCACGGGCTGCAGCGAGGACAGCTCCGTCACCTCAGGGCAAGGGACGGAACTCCCGGCCTCAGTCACAGCAACCTTCTCCCTCACAGGACCCGCTGCGTGAGGGCAGCAGAGACGACAGGGCGTAAAGCGCAGGTGGGGGCGTCCTGCCTTCCGGTGCCCCGACCCCAGAGAAAGCGCGCGCTAGGGCACTCAGCCTTTGTCATTGAGATGCAAACCTGCCCGAGGCGGGAAATGTCGCGCTGCACACCACGCCCGCAAGGCAGCAGCCAACCACTGACAAAAGAAGGCAGTGACGTCGATTCCGAGCGAAGAAATCCTTTAAAACCCGGTGAGACCTCCCCACTGTCTCTCCGCACCATGGCCGCGATCCTCTCCGCCTCATGGCCACATTGTGGACCAGCAATGCAGACCGGAGCGGGGCGCGGAAAGCCATGGACATGCGACACCCTCTAACACCACCAGGGCTTTCCCTTGTGTTGGAAGAAACTATCGGAAAGCAGCTCAATCGAAGAGGGAGGACTGTAAGGACTCGTTACTTGGATCTACCGTGAGTACGAACGGCTCCACGCCGCATGGGGGAAACTTAGATGAGCAGCTTCTCGCATAGGGAGAGAGCTCACCACCCCACTTCAGCAGAGCATGTGCCTTCATTACAGCTGCACTGTGGGACCCGAGGGTGGGAAGGGGGAATTATTTGCCAGCACGCAGAAGCAGAAGCAGCCTCAGCTATAAACAGGTATTACAGGATAACCATAAGAAAAGTGGACGCATGGCCGACTTTGTTGAGCGGATTGCAGTGCAGAGCGACCCTAAAGCCCCATTGCCCATTACCAGGAGCGGCTGTGCACTTGGGACCCGTGACACCGGGTAAGAAAGAAAACTCCCCCCACAAGACATGTAGTACGAAAGAAGGCAGTATAGGCCAAAAACATCCTTACTTTAGGCAAGCAATGGCAACTCTCTGCTACACAAAAAGATTTCATGTCCACAAGAAGCAAAGATAGACTGAGCACACAGCAAACCATAAAGTGCACCCACAAGGCAACCATTACTGTGGAGGCTGAAGAAAATACTACCACGGAACCTTTATGAAGAGAGACAGAGAAAACACGTTAAGTGAAAGCCCTCCTCCTCTGCATGCTACCCTACTGCACCCCACAGTCTGTGGGATCCGGCCTCCTTCTTCCCATTAGCCATTTTCCTTAAGCCCTCAACAGCAGCGACACTGACACAACTAGGCGACACAGAAGAAAGAAATAACAGCCAACCTGACACCTATTCCTACAGCACCCAATTTGCTCCTGTGAGGAAACTGCCTGGATCAGAAGGAAATGCAACAATTTGAAGGGCTCCGGAAGCAGCAACATAAGTGACAAAGGTAAGCAAATGCTCACATCACTTCCTGCATCACCTTGGGCCATCCATCCCCCCACACAGACACATTTTGCATTTGTAGGAAACGGCTTTACTACAGGCATACCACCTCGGAAGACATTCTCACCGCATGCCTGGCAAGACAAGAAAATTCAAGACTAACACACACACACACACATCCACAAATACAACATAAGCAATGTTCAACCTCTGGGCGACAAAAGCATGTACAGCACTGTGCATGTATATATAACGGCAAGTCACTGTAATTCACAGGTGCATGGGGATTTCAGGATGACAGCAAACATTGCTGAGGAGGAGACTGCATGGCCTGCCTGCCTTGGAAAAGCAACCTGACAAGGAACAGCAAAGGAAAGAACCAAAAGGACAAGCCTAACCAACTAAGGAAGGATGGTAGTACCTAAGCAGCACAACCAAGGAAAGCGATGGACAACACTCACGTGTCGGTAAGTGCCAGTGGGGCTACAGCAGAAGGGCAGGAGCCACCATTAAGAGAGACATACCAAACTGCACAAGGCACAATGTAGGAAAAGGGCAAGCACTATGGAAAAACAAGAAAAGCTACCACTGCGAACACTTAGCTCTTGAGGACGGGACACACAAGGAGTAGGCAGGTAGAGGTAACCATATTCCATCAGGATATGGCCTAACATACGTGTAACATGCACACCAGGACACAAAGGATTACTAAGAGATAACATGTTAGGAATACTGACAGAACTCAAACGCAAAAGCACACACTTCTAAAGGGGACTACCAAGTACCGGGTCTCAACACAAGGCTCCCTCCAGGGAAATGAGAAGGAGGAAAAGTGGCAACTTGACACGCACATGTAAACAAAGAGATTCGAACTATGCTCATGCACTGCTAGGAGGAGGCAACAAGGACTTTTAAAGAATACAAATCAAAAACAACAGCAAACTAAATAAATCCAACATTCCCACCACACACATGAAGAACCATGCAAGGAAGCATGCTGCTGACACTGAAAACCAGCATCTACAAACATGGATGATGACAGTCCTCCCTGCCTCAAATCTGACACCACCCAGAAAAACTGGCAAACTTCACCCACAGCTCAGGACATCAGAAGGAAACGTACAAGAGCAAGCCCACAAAACAATGAACACAGCCACTCTCTGTGCCCTAAGAGCTCAGAAATTCGGGATGCACTCAAGGGACCCTGAGGCACTGCCCAGCCAACTGCAGCCTAACCTGGTAGCAAACCTTTCCCGTCCATGTACCTCTCATGAACCCCTCAACCCGACTATGATGCTTGTAAATCCCTGTGCCTGAACCCAGAAACCTGTGCATTGGGGGACATCAAGACCATGGAACAGGGGCAACAACAGAGTCTCTCTGGGTGGACACTGGGATGAGGGAGCAATGACAGAACACGCACCATAACAGGAAACATGAGATGTGTTGAAAGTGCACACAGTGATTGAGAAAGAGCTCCCCCAGACAACAGCCCATTCTCTGCAGTGAGGCACACACCTACCTAGACAAGGCTCCTTCCAAAACCACTTGGACTGTGATTCTGGGGCGGGCAGTGGGGGGGACAGGACAGCACTGGGCTAATAGAACACATTACAAAACTGCAGGGAAAGGAAGGAAGGAGGGAGATTGGATATGGGCCATCAACATAGGAACCACTCCTCTCAAGGCATGGCATGCTACGGTGACACCACAGAGCCCACAGATCATGGCGCATTCATGGCTACACACATGGAAAACACACAACGCCTACGACGGAAAAAAGAAATTAGGGATGGGAACACAGACACACAGGAACACACCACACGCATTTGCAAAATGCAATCTCTCAAAAACCATAGTGCCCTTCCCTTTCACAGAGGCCACACATCTGGAAAAGGGGGTGGGGACTGAGAGCACAAATATGTGCAACAACACTCAGTTAACCTCAAGCTATCTCTTTCACCTTCCAAGGTACGATGGCTACATAAATGCCGCGCAAAGCACAAACCCTCAGAATTACACTTGGCAGGGAAAGAGGGGCATCCTGCGGTGGGGCTCATACTTGCACACACACCAAAAAAACAAATGGGCCACAGACAAACACTATCTGCAAAGATGACATGGGGACCACACGCTGTTACAAGATGACATTCTCCAAAAACCATTGTGGCTTCCCTCAGACACAGGATGCACGTCACAGTCAAGAAATAACAACATGAAACGACTCGGGCTTAATAACAATCCTTTATTTCTCAACTGTGCTAACCATAGGCAGATACAGACTCGGGGATGGATGGGTTTCTTGTTCTCTGTGTATAAGTGTGTAAGACAAATGGCACGCAAAACAACTGCACTCACATAGCACACGATCATGGAACTCCGACGTTATTTATAAAATAGAGATGAACCTCAGAACACCCCCACTTTCCATATTGTCCTGATTTCTCAAAACCTAAGCCACAGATGTGCTCTGAAAAAATTTAACATGGTGATAGGACATAAAACACACACCAAAAAAAGTTGGGGTGGCTCAACACACGAAAACGCACCTGCCGCTTTCTTCCAAAGAACTACAGGAAAGCAGTAGCCAGGCCATTTTACTCAGCGGTGCTAGTCACTCCATAGGGCACATTTCGAGCTAGACCCACTGCACTGACAAAGTGCGGACAGGGAAAAACTGACATGCCTCGAGCCTGCTTCCGCAACACCGACTCACTCCCACAACAGGGCGTGCAAGCTTCTATCCGCCACAAGGATAATGAACAAAAGACCATCTCTCTAGCACTCACAGGACGAGGCTGTTGGTCAGTTATGGTGTTGGGGATGGTGGGGGAGGGAGTGACAAAAAGAGCCAAGAAACAGCCTCCCTCTTTCTGCAACCATGATACATAATGAAAAACGCAAACAAGAACAGAGCTGACAGCTGAAACGATTGGCTGAAAAACTAGTACTGCCCCCAATGGAAAACCACATTGTACAGTAAGAAAAGGTTAACTAAAACTGTGCATTAAACTCATTGCATCAATGAAACCTGTCTCACCAATACTCTCCTTTCAGGAAAATTTAGATAAATTACTAAATAAAGGAAAGGGAAAACACCGCTACACCCAAAAATTTTTATGACCCAGCTACCAAACCACAGTGAAGGCACTGCTTGACACACCCCCGCACCTCCCTCCCTCCCTCCCTCCCAACAAAACTCAAAAAAATGACAATTACTCCATTTCCGACAAGGGCACATAATGTGACCATGTGCATACACAAAGCTTCAGAGGGGGGTGTACAGTTTCACACATAAGGTAGGGTGTAAGGTATGGACTTTGCACTTTACTGGCAAACAGGGAAACGGGTGTGAGAAACTGGCTAGACACACGGAAAAACATGTATACTGAGCATACAACTACTACATAACAACCTGTGTGTGTCTGTCTGTTAAAGGAAGGCAGGAGCACTAAACTATTTCTAGAATCTCCCACCCTAAAACTGTTCACTGGTGTATTCTACAAAATCAACTTTACACTAACCACAAATGTAACAAATTCATATAAACTGACATAGATAAAATGTGCCTGAGAAAATGCCAATCAGTACATGACATGGAGTACCTAAGGGAGAGGGCACTCAGTCAAAAGTATACTATAATGCTCCACTTGAGCTCAACCACTTACCAAACACTCTGGACCTTCACAGTGGATCTTACATTTCACATTTGTCAACACACAACAAATATCAACACACAATGCAATCTTGAATAAAATCTAATAAATCCTACCAACATGCCCACTACCCTGCAGATGTGACTCCATATTGCATTTCAGACACAAAGGAAGGATGTAAGCTTGGCAGCAACATATACACACACCTACACTTTGAACACATATGATGTTGGGTACCTTTCAGAGATACTGAGCTGAACAATGGCACTGAACCACTCAAAGGACATAAACACTAAAGCCACATGTTCTGTAACAAAAAGGGCAGGAATAAAAAACCCCAAAAGACCATAACACAACTGAATCCTGAAGCCACTACAGCCCACTGAGTAGCAGCTACCTGTCAGTACAAAATCATAGACTATGGCCAGGCAAGATGCTGCCTATGAAATCTTTCATCAACTTTCTTACAATCATTGGAACATCAACTTCAAAACCCACCACACCCATAACAAATATGTATCTCCATGTTGTTGGTGGTATGTGTATCTGTGTGTATGTATATCTCTTTATCTGAGAAATAATAACATACAAAAAAAACATATCACTCAACATAAAAGGGTATAGTGACAACTCCTGGTGGACATACATAACCTCCCCACATACACAAAATGCACATTTCATGTCATTAAATACAC
The DNA here is from genome assembly GCA_004026665.1 of Murina feae. Classification (NCBI taxonomy): domain Eukaryota; kingdom Metazoa; phylum Chordata; class Mammalia; order Chiroptera; family Vespertilionidae; genus Murina; species Murina feae. The sequence continues at coordinate 4,417 of PVJC01045082.1, read as the reverse complement.
ATAATCACAGCTTCCACTCTCAAGGAGGCGAGGCCACACCATAAGTTCACAGTGGGGCACTGCAACCATGACTACTTTGATCAATTATACACAGGTGGGTAAACAAGAGAAAAGAACAGGTACAGATGACCACGGACCAACAGCAACCTCCGCAGCATCAATAAGGAGGGACACCAGTAACAGCACACACACCTGGAAAAGAAGAATTCCAGTCACCAAACTTCATGAACATGAACATCACAGGACTTTAAAATAGGAAATTCAATAAATGACACAAAACCAACAATAATGAAAACACCCAACCACCAACCCACCCTAACCCTAACCCTAACCCACCCAACCACCCACAAAGGCAAGCAAGAATGTCCTACTAAACAAGCCTCAATCAATCATAAATCGTACAATCAATCATACCTTCAAACTGATGAAACCTCACACAGCATATCGAAGACCTAGTATTTCAGGGACCAATCACTCTTTGGGAAACTCATTGGAAACTACAAAAAAAAATTAAAGTCATTCCCACTCAAAAGGGGAACACGTGGATGGTATAAAGAATACATTCACTCACTTAAACAACTTGAAAATAACACCACAATCCCAAACCCATAATGACCAATCTAACATAAGCAGTACTAAACACTTCACACATGTACAAAAATACTACTACAAAGAACAACAAGCTCACAAACACAATGTGTGCAACAGATGCCTTCTGTGACCACCATTGACACAATACTACACCCCCACACTCCACAGGCACAAACACGTGGCACTCACCTCCTTCAGACTCTTCCTCTTTCTCTTCTTCCTCCACTCCATTCCACCAAGAATCACTCAACCACAAAAATGCACTCCAAAAAAAAAAAATTTCTGTGCTCAGTTAAAAAAAAAAAAAAGATCTAAAATAAAAATGGAAAACGTGTACAACTTAAAAAAAACATAAATTTTCTTGTAATACCAAGGATATATCTTCCCAAAAACCTTTGCATGCATACAGTACAATTAAATGGCAATGGACACACACAAACATATGTCTTTCAGAAAACCACATCTACTGATTCTCCTACCTCATCTCATACAGACTGGGCCACAGATGATGCCTGCATCACATATACGGACGCTGGACTCCACTGGCAAAACAACACACTTCACGGACTGATATCACTTATATGATCTCACCCCTTCTTGCCAACAGAAGCACATCAAAGCACAGCAGGAAGCTCTGACAAATGGGGACCTCCCATGGATGGCCCAAATGGAACTTGCCCTGCAAAACCAAAAAAATTATATTTTATAAATATGATTACACAAAGACAAGGGGGAAAACCAAAAACACATGGGGAGGGCGGAGGGATCCCCACGTGACCGCACAATACCCCACAAAGGTATGTCCACACTCATCACCGACTCAGAGAGTCCACAACGGCTCGCTCCCAACAAAAGACAGCATACAGGAATCCTATAGAAAAAAATGTAACAAAGGGAAAATTCCATGAAAATGGCACGCTGCAAAAATTAACAGCACACACTACTTTTCTTCTCCACAACCACCATTTCATTAAGAGCACAGGCATTCATTACACAAACACAGAAAAACTTCATTTAAATTAATGCTCCCACCAGGGACACAGCAATTGAAACTTCAGTCACACCAACTTGAAATGCAAACTCAAAGAACTCTCAGGTCAATCTTTCCCTTCTCTGCTTCCCTTCCTCCCTCACTCCTTCTCGCCCTCCGTTTCCGTTCCCCCAACCACCTCCCTCAAAACATCTCTAAAAATCAATAGGAAACAACTACTCGACCTCTTTCCATAACCATTTTGAAAAATTAATAATTGCGAGTGAGGACAATAAATGGCATTTTAGCACACTACAACCCTCAAAAAATGAGGAAAATACCTTCCTCGGATAACCTGCAAATACGGCAATACTGACACCAAAATGGGAACCCAATACAAGCTCGTCAACTCCGAAAAAAACCATAAGGGGGGCAACTCCAAACTTCAACAAAGAACAATACAACACAACAACACGGATGCCTGAACTCTCCTATATAACACAAAACACATCCAAACTCTAAAGACTCCAAACCATGCCCTCAACAAATATCTTCTCAAGGGGACCTTACCCTCGCTCACACGCTCTCCCTCCATTGGCCGCCACAGAGATCATCGAGGACCTTTCACACAACTGTCTCCGAAGCTAAGAATTCACTCTCCGACCACAAAACACGTTCTGACAAATCCTACAGGAAAAAAAAAAAAAAGCACAAGCGCATTCATAGCCATCACCTGAAAACTTCATGGAGCTCTTCAAACCTTTTCTTGGGCTGAAATGACAAAAATAACCAAAACATAAACTCTAAAATACCTGCCAACAAACCTACCCTCTCCAATCCCATCACCCACAAGAAAAGCCATGCAGCATGCCTTCCGGGTACACGATCATCACCCTTGACCATTTCAGCACCACCAACTTTTATCAAAGACGCTGCAACAACTACACCGTGTGCGCTCTTACACCACACTCGACAACCTAAATAAATTTGAATATTGGGGGGAGAAAAAACAGAACATAAGAAAAAAACAGAGACAGAGAGAGAGAGACAGAGAGAGACAACGAAACAAGTAGAGAGCCAGGAAGGGAGGCATGGAAGGAACAACGGAGGAAACAACAGAGTAAATAACTCAGGGAGGAAAAGAGAGAAAAGGAAGAACAAAAAACAAAACAGAACTTAAAGCTACAAGCCCTGTTAACACAAGCGCATGAAACTCTCTGACAATGTTACTGCATCAAAGACACTTGTACAAGCACAACGGATGACTAATGGCCGCAGTCTCGCGTACCACACAATATCCAATCTGCATGCTACAAGCCACACACGCGTGGACAAGGCCAAAGACACCTTACCTCGGACAAAGCATTTTTTCACAAGGAACAATGATACACCCAACAGCAGCACGCAAGATGCCTGGGACGCCATACCACCACAAAACAGGCAGGGGAGTCGCTGAATTTTAAAGTACTTTCCGCAGGAGTTCTCTGGGCGGGAACCTTCCTGGGCGGAGACTTCCAAATGCACGTCCACCCGTAGGCGAAACAATGCGATGCAATCTGCTCACAAAACGCCACAATACAGTGGTTGGCCGCAAAACACAAAAATATTAACAGCAAAAGGACCTTCAAACCCACTTGACAAAACAAGTGGAGCAACTCAAAGGCTCCAGGGAAATAACGACAACTACCCCCTCGGGTTCTCCCATTCCTCAGCTGGGGAGTTAACACTACGACCGCAGACGGGCCTATGCCCAACATGGACTTGAAAAAAACACATAGCCTCTCAAGCTAAAAAGGAAAACGACACATCGCATGAACCTCGTATCTCACGGGTTACAAAACACTTCCCCTTCTCCATCTGTGCTTCCACAACTACACACACCGCTCACACCACAGCCCCGCGTGCACTGAACCCTCATGTTCACCATCACACACCATGGAACACACAAAAAACCCTGCCCTCACAACACAACACACAACCTTGCGCTTCCTGTGAAAAAATCTACACACAACAGTCTTAACTGGCTTAGCTCAAAAATGCTGCTTGCCAACCTGCTTTCCTGTTTTCAAACTGACAAAAGGACAGGGGCGTTGACACATTAATATCCATGGAATACATGCGAAATAGCAGGGAGAGAGGAAACAAAACAGAGGAAAACTAGAGACTCTCTTACAGAAAAAAACAAAAACATTGGACCTGGGAAGGGGATACTTCCCGCTGAACCGTTCACACTATCACTGACACAAGAAAAGGAATTCTGCTAAAGAGCCCCAGGCCGCACCCTCAAGGGAACAAGAAAATCTCAAAGGGGCAAGGAAAATTCACCACCTACTCATCTCCTACACAAAAGGACAAAAGGCTATATGCTCATGTAAATACATCTTTCTCAAGAAACACATGGACCGAACCACTACAAACTCATCTTCACTTCCGTGTTTCGCTTGCCAAGACATCCTAACTGAAGAGACACTTTACGTCTCCTCTATTGGCAGAGAAGCCGTGCAACACTTCCCTGAGAAACTCAGAAAACCCTAGAAAAGGTACCTTCAACAGCCCCATAAAACCCACGATAGGACAACCGTTCCATCCACTTTCTACTGCCACAAAGTACAGCACCCACTTCCAGGGCATCACAGAGTCACGCTAAAGTCTCCATCCTGGAATTCAAGCCACGTCCTCACGGAAGAAAGAACGTGCAAAGGGGTTGCCCGTGGGAAATCCCAGCAATGCCAATGCGAACGACGAGACGACTCAAGACAAACAACTTACATCCAATACCCATCCCTAGACACATAATCACCTGAAAGGAAGCAAGCTTCTCTCTCTCTCTCTCTCTCTCTCTCTCTCTCTCTCTCT
>PVJC01045081.1:0-13848 GCA_004026665.1 Murina feae | reverse complement strand
CCACCCAACCAGTATTATATGAAATGCTGAAAGGTATCCTTTGAGAATGAGGAAGAAGAAAAAGGAAAGTAAAAATTATGAACAACAAATATATATCAAGTGAATCTAAGAATCAAGTGAATAAAAAATCTGATGAACAGAATAAACTGGTGAATAGAATAGAATCAGAGGCATAGAAAGGGAGTGGACTGACAATTTTCGGTGGTTAAGGGTGTTGGGGATGCGTGAAGAGACTGGACAATAATTGTACACCTATGGATGAGGACAGTGGGGGGGCAAGGACAGAGGTTGGGGTGGGAAATGGGAGGAGGGGAGCTATGGGGGAAAAAAGAGGAACAACTGTAATAATCTGAACAATAAAGATAAATTTATAAAAAAAAGAAAAAAAATAGCTGGAGCACAGCTGGTGTGGCTTGGTGGTTGAGGTCAAGGTTCGATTCCCAGTCAGGGCATATAACAGGATTGCTGGCTCCATCCCCAGTGTGGGGTGAGTAAGAGACAGCCAATTAAAGAATCTCTCATCATTGATGTTTCTCTCTCCCTCCCTGAAAACAATAAAAATATATTTTAAAATAAACTAATGGGAAGACACTTACTTGTCCAAGGTAAAAGCTGAGCCATCTAGCCAAGCCCATTTACGTTCACTGCTGTTGTAATATAAACTGACCCAAAACTTTTCTGCCCCAATAAGACATTGTTTCATTGAAAAATTTTGTACAAAATCCTGGAAAGAATGAGAACAGAAAATAAATAAATCTGATACCTTTGGTTGGTTGTCTGTATATATAGAAATTAAAACTTTTATTTAATTTATTAAACATTTTTACTTTTATCTGGAATTATAACACTATAATAAAAAATGTTCCTGAGGTTTTTTTTGGCAACTTACTAATAACCAATAATTTACTCATTCATCAAACTATTGTGGAGCTCTCATAATACTGTGAACATTGTGCTGCATATTGAGAATTGAAAGGCAGTAAATAGACTTGCTACCTGTGAATTTAAGAAAGATGCAAACCAGTTAAGTAAACCATTGCTACAAAAAGGAAAGTACTGGTTAAAACAAGAGGATTTAACAGAAACTCCTTTAGGACCCGGTGATGAAAATAAATGTTTTAATACTATACATATATTTCAGGATAAACCATAAAAGTCAATAGGCACTTTGAGGTTACAAAGGGTTGAGAAGAGGACAGTAAAATTGTGAGAAGATTGGATTAAACTTTAATAAGTACATAAGTGAAGTATGTTTCAAAGGTGGGTGAGGAAGTGGAAGTCATAAAAAGTTATTGGTAACTAGCAAGGCTGCACAGATAGGCAAGAGTTCAGACGGGAATAAAGCTTCTTGCACAAATACATGGCTTAGGACGCAGTGGTTCTCAGCCTTCTGGCCCTTTAAATATAGTTCCTCATGTTGTGACCCCCAACCATAAAATTATTCTCGTTTGTACTTCATAACTGTAATGTTACTATTGTTATGAATCATAATGTAAGTATGTGATATGCAGGATGGTCTTAGGTGACCCCCGTGAAAGGGTCGTTCTACTGCCAAAGGGGTTGCGACCCACAGGTTGAGAACCGCTGGCTTAGGGGTTTTAAACTAGGTCCCCAGGAGAGTTTCAAGAAAAGGGAACAGCGTAATCTGGTGAGTTTCATGTGCATTTCCCTGCTGAGACAGGGATATCAGAACAGACAACGCCCGAAGCCCAAGGAATACCTCCTGGCGAAACTTTCTAAAATTTAAGAAACATACACTTGTTTTTACCATTTCCTTTTCAGTGTTTAGTTTAAGAAAACTTGACAACCGAGTGGTACAATAAACTTCACAATTTCTCCAAGTATTCTTCGGTGTAGAAAAAGAGTAGCAGTTTTCCCCATGTTGGTGCCAGTTGTCCTCACAAGGGTGACATTTCCAACCTAAAGAAAAATCACATCCAGTCTAAATGCCTCCTTGTGTGTCCATTTAAATGTAGAAATATAGTGTTTAAGTTGTAAAAAAATAATGAGAAGCAATACATAAATTACATGATCAATTATATTCACCCATTTAGAACTGCTGCTCTGATAACTAATGAGCATAATGCTGAGACATGACTTATGCCACTGTAATTTCATAGGACAATTATTACTACGTAAATATTATTGACAACTTCCAAATTTATGTGGATTTTTAGCAAATGTTTCTGAATATCTAACACTGCACGATATGTGTGTAATATATTTAATTACTTAATTAGTGTATATGCATATAAATAAACACACAGGTAATTTTATTTTCTCTTAGGAAAGGTGACCTTGCTTCTAATTACCTTGAACTTTCGTTGGCAGCGAGGGAATTCCTGAATTTCCTGAAATCAGTTGCTTCTGGTCTGTTTCCCGACTGGAAGTGAGATTTCCGGAACACGGCTCTGTTTCTGAAGACCAAGTCACAAATATCAGTGTGGTTTGCCACATGGGCCTGAATGCGCTATTGCACAAGCACTTTATTCGTCACGTGACTACAAATAGTAAAAATACATTAGCAATGATATCTAAAAGACACAATATAATTGGAGGGGATACAAAGCAAAATCGTATATAATAAAAGGGTAATATGCAAATTGACCCTAATAGAAGAATAACTGGGAACGACTAGTCACTATGACACACACTGACCACCAGGGGAAAGATCCTCAATGCAGTAGCTGCCCCCTGGTGGTCAGTGTACTCCCACAGGGAGAGCTCTGCTCAGCCACAAGCCACACTGATGGCTGCCAGTACAGCAGTGGTGGTGGGAGCCTCTTCTTCCTCCTCAGCAGCGCTAAGGATGTCCTACTACAGCTTAGGGCTGCTCCCTGCTGGCAAGTGGACATCCCCCAAGGGCTCCCAGGTGCCAGAGGGATGTCTGACTGCCAGCTTAGGCCCAATCCCCAGGGAGTGGGCCTAAGCCAACAGGCAGACATCCCGCAAAGGTTTCTAGACTGTGAGGGCACAAGCCGAGGTTGAGGTACCACCCCACCCCACCCCCACCACCCCGAGTGCACTGGGCCTCTAGTGTAATAATAATAATAAAAGTCTGAAGGGAAAATTTACATAGTATCAGTAACATCAGATTATATGGAAATTTATTCTGATAAGGAAAACCTGTGGGAGATTTCTCAGAAAAAGTAATCCTGGTTTAAGTAAGAACAATAGGTTAACAGGCAGCAAAAGAAAGAGGAGTTACTATTTTACGTGGAATGAATCCTATGAATGAAAGGACAAAGTCATGAAAGTTCAAGGTAAAGATATAGTAATTTGATGTGGTTCTGCAAATCACCTCTAGTACAGAGATAATCACAACAAAAGACGTAATGGTGCTGAGGATAGTATCTTAGAACAGACCTTAAAGAGATTCCTTTCCATGAGCAGTGAACTTGCTGACTTCTTTTCTATCACAGAGACTTACCCTTTGAAGTTAAGACTCTAACAAGCACAAGGAACACCAAGCAGTTGATCCCCTGAACTGCTAAAAGTAACTTCCATGATGACTGTGGGGCGGAATAGCCTATCAGAAAGGGATAAGTAAATGGATTCAACATTAGCTTCTATATGCTTATTCAGAGTTCTTTAATTTTTCAGCTACAGTTTTCATTCAGTATTATTTTGTATTAACTTCAGGTATAAGGCATAGTGGTTAGACACTCATATACGTTACAAAGTGCCCTCCCCTAATAATTCCAGTACCTACCTGGCACCATATATAGTGATTATAATATTATTGATGTATTTCCTATGCTGTATTTCACATCCCCAAAACTATTTTGTAACGAGCAACCCCTTCACCTTTTCACCCATTTCCCTAACACCCTCCTCTTGCAACCATCAGCCTCTTCTCTGTATCTAGGAATCTGTTTCTGTTTTGTTTTGAGTGTTTCATAGTCAAACTCCAAAGACATGTCTGTAGGCCTTATCAGGCTGCCAGTTCATGTTGTAAAACTATTCTCAAGTTAATGGTCTTGATATTAATTTTAATACAAATGCAAGAATGAAATATAAATTTTTTTTAAAATAAAATGTTTAAAAATTATATGCAATACTTTTATTCTATTAGAAAATTTGAGAAAAGATTAAAAAGAAATAAAAAGCCAATCACTGCCCTAGTGGGTTTGGCTCCATGGATAGAGCGTCGGCCTGTGGACTGAAGGGTCCTGGGTTCAATCCCGGTTAAGGGCAGGTACCTCAGTTGCAGGCTCTTGGCTCTGGTTGAGAGCATGTGGGAGGCAACCAATCCATGTGCCTCTCTCACACAGGAGTTTCTCTCTGTCTCACCCTCTTCCTTCAACTTCCTCTAAAAATAAATGGGGGGGGGGAGGAAATCCTCTGGTGAGGAAAAAAAGAAAAGAAAAGAAATCCAACCACTAAGTGTTTCACTCAGAAGCACACCACCATCATTTTCCTTGACTGTGTCTATTTCACCTAGTTAAAGTCAATTATTGTTTTTCAGTTAACTGCATGATACTCACCCTCATGTGTATGTCATTGTTTTTTCACTATTCTTCTCTTTTCAGACATTGAGGTAATTTCTATAGGTACAATGCAGTCCCTATCACAATGCAATATTTTACAGAAGTAGAGCAAGCAATCCTAGAATTTGTATGAAGTCACAAAAATAGGCAAAACAATCTTTTTTAAAATATGTTTTTATTGATTTTAGAAAGAGAGGCAGGGATAGGGAGAGAGAGAAAGAGAGAAACATTGATGTGAGAGAGAAACAGCAATCACCCTACCAGGGGTTGAAACCACAACCTGGGTATATGGTCTGACTGGGAATCAAATTAGCCACCTCTCAGTGCATGGGACAAAGCTCAACCAATTGAGCCGCAACATCAGGGCTATGCAAAGCAATCTTGAGAAAAGACAAAAAGTTGGAGGCATCATGCTTCCTGATTTCAAACTATAACACAAAGCTATAGTAATCAAAACAGTATGACACTAGAATAAAAAAAAGATACATAGATCAATGGAACAGAATAGAGATCCCCCAAATAAACCCATCTATACATGGTCAGTTAATATATGATGAAGAAACCAAAAATATGCAATGAGGAGAAGTCTCTTCAATAAATGGTTCTAGGAAAACTGGACAGCAACATGCAAAAAATGATACTGAAGCACTATCTTATACCATACACAAAAATTAACTCAAATGCATTAGTCTTGAACACATGACCTGATACCTAAACACTCCAGAAGAAATCACATGTGGTAAGCACTTGGTGATGATGTTTTGGATTTGACACTAAAAGCAAAGGCTAAATGAATAAAATGTGACTCCCTCAAAGTAAAAAGCTTCTATACAGCAAAGGAAACCACCAACAAATTGAAAAGAGAACCAACTATTGTGGGAGGAAATATTTTCAAATTATGTACCAGATAAAATATATAAAGAATTCATACAACTCAAAAGCAAAACAAATATGATTGAAAATTGGGCGGAAAATAGACTTCAAAAAAATACTCAATGTCACTTATCATCAAAGAGATGTAAATTAAAACCACAATGAGATATCACCTTCCACCTGTCAGAATGGCTACCATCAATAAATCAACAAATAATAAGTGCTGGGAGAATGTGGAGAAAAGGAAACCCTTATGCACTTTGGTTGGAATACAGACTGGTGCAGCCACTGTAGAAAACAGTAAGGAATTTCCTCAAAAATGGGAAAATGGAACTGGCTGATGACCTGCAATTCCACTTCTGGGAATATACCCCAAGAAACACTAAACACTGATGCAAAAGAATAAATGCACTCCTATGTTTATTGCAGCATTATTTACAATAGCCAAGATCTGGAAACAGCCCAAGTGCCCATCAGCAGAATGGATGAAAAGCTGTGGTACATTATACAATGGAATATTCCTTGCCATAAAAAGGAAATCTTATCTTTTATGACATGTGGGTGGTCCTAGAGAGTATTATGCTAAGTGAAATAGCATAGCCAGTCAGAAAAATACAAATACCATGTGATCTCACTTATATGTGGAATCACTTATATGTGGAATGTAATCTAACAAAATAAACTTAAAAATAAAATAGAAACAGAGCTCTCCTGGGTTTGGCTCAGTGGATTGAGCATCGACCTGCTGACTGAAGGGTCCCAGGTTTGATCCTGGTCAAGGGCATGTACCTAAGTTTCAGGCTTGATTGCTGGCCTGGCTGGAGTACATGTGGGAGGCAACCAATCGATGTGTCTCTCTCACATCGATGTTTCTCTCTGTCTCTGCCATCTACTTTCTCTAAAAATCAATGGGGAAAAATATAATCATTGAGAACTAACTAAAAAAAAACAAAATAGAAATAGAGACATGGAAATATGGAACATACTGACAGCTATCAGAGGGGAGGGGAGTTGAAGGACTAGATGAAAGAAAATGAAGGGATTAAGCAAAATATGTATACATATATATGCACTAGAGGCCCGTTGCCCGAAGCCTTCCTTCCCCTGGCTGCTGGCACCAGTGTTCCCCTGGCACCTGGGACCCAGGCCTTTTGTTCGGCCCCAGTGGCCATAGCAGTGAGGCTTGGCTTCTCTGCTCCAGCTGCAGGGGAGAAGCCAAGCCTCTTCAGTCTTAAGTCATCTTTAGTCATCTTCAGTATTTGCTCCACGCCTGCTTATGCAAATTAGCTGCCATCTTTGTTGGGTTAATTTGCATACTCATTCTGATTAGCTTGTGGGCGTAGTGGAGTGACACCAATTTGCATGTTTCTCTTTTATTAGTGTAGATAACACAAAGACACAGACCACAGTGTGATGACAGCCAAAGGGAAAGAGGGTAGGGGTAGGTGGAAGTGAGCAAAGGGAGAGGGAAATGAGGACTGAAAGGGACTTTGCCTAGGGCAATGGGCCCATGAGGCAGTGTGCAGATGATGCTTTGACACTTGAAATCTGTATGCTTTTGTGAACCAATGTTACCCCAACAAATTCAATAAAATTAAGAATGAAATAGAAAATACCCCATAGACCATTTAAAAAATTGGGCAGAAGATCTGAATAGACATTTTCCCAAAGGAAACATACAGATGGCCAGGAGGTACCTGAAAAGGTACTCAGACATCAGGGAAATGCAAATCAAAACCACAATGAGATATTATCTTATACCAGTTAGAATGGCTATTATAAAAAACTAGGGGCCCGGTGCACAAAAATTTGTGGACTCAGGAGGTCCCTCAGCCTGGCCTGTGCCCTCTCGCAGTCTGGGACCCCTTGGGGGATGTCCACCTGCTGGCATGCCTGGCCAGCCTGGGTGAGGGGCTGATGGCTGTTTGCAGGCTGGCCAAGCCCCCCAGTGTGGACCCTCACCCCATTGGGGTGTGGCCAGCCTGAGTGACTGGCTGAGGGCTGTTTTCAGGCTGCACACAGGCCCTTCATGTTTTGGGTCCCTACTGTGGTGCCTGGGCAGACTGGGTGCGGGGCTAAGGGGCGTTTTCAGGCTTTCAGGCTGCCCACAGCTCCATTGACCCAACGTCCCAGCAAGGCTGGCTGGAATCAGGTTTCTGGGGTTTATTTATCTTCTATAATTGAAGCACTGTTGCTTTAAGCCAAGGCCTAGTCAGGCAAGGAAGCCTCTTGTTTGCTCCAGCTCTGTGGCTGCCGGCCTCCATCTTGGCTGGGTTAATTTGCATACAACTGCTGTGATTGGCTGGTGGGCATGGCTTAAGCATCCCAGAGAAACTGTCAATTTCAATATTACTCTTTTATTAGATTAGATAACAAATATTGGTGAAAAGACAACCCTTGAGCACTGTTGGTGGGCATATAAATTGGTGCAGCTACTATGGAAAACAGTAAGGATGTTCCTCAAAAGATTACACATACAACTGCTATATGATCCAGCAATTCCAATTCTGCATATTTATCCTAAGAAAACAAAAACACTAGGTCAAAAAGATATCTGCACTACTATTTTCACTACGGCATTTATTCACAATAGCTAAGATATGGAAACCAGTGTTCATAAATAGATGAATGGATGATGAAAGTGTGATATATATACATTATTCAGTCATAACAAAGAAGAAATTCTTGCCATTAGTGATAACATGGATGGACCTCAAGGGCATTATGCTGTCAGGCAGAAGAACACAAATCCCATATGCTCTCACTTCTATGTGTGGAATAAAAATAAAAATAAAAAACCTGAGCTGGCAAAGTGGGGGATGAAGGAAGTGGGTAAAGTGGATGAAGGGGATGAATATGTACAAACTCCGTTTATAAGTCATGAGGATGTAATCTACAGCATGGTGGCTCTATTGCATACTTGAAAGGTGCTGAGGGAGTAAATCTTAAAAGTTCTCATCACATACCCCCCATATTTTGTAACTACAGTGAAGAATGGTAACAGAGTTATTGTGGTGATCATTTTGCAATATATACAAACATCAAGTCACTATGTTGTACACATGAAACTAATTATATGTCTTTTATCTATACCAAATAATATAAGCCTATGTGGTTGTCACGCCCTCATGCCATGATGCCCTCTCGCCGACATGAGTGATCACCAGGAGACTGCATGCACAGCGGGTGTGTGTGGGTGGGCAGGGCTGGGTGCGCATGTGGGTGTGCGGGGGCTTGATGCTGTGTGCGCTGGGCATCCCATGGCTCCCTGGGACATGGAGGCACAGCTCCAGCCTGCCTCTTTGGGGAAGTCCATCAAGGAGCCCTGGATGGGTGGGCAGGGCCTAACTCTTTGGGGCAATAAATCATGGGGCTCCCACAGTGTGAGAGGGCACAGGCCAGGCTGGGGGACCCCTCCCCCCAAATGCATGAACTTCATGCACCAGGCATCTAGTATCTCACTAAAACGGTTAAAACCAAAACAAGAAATTGTTCTGCATATTAATTTCAGCCATCAACTCCATCACAGAACAAGTAGCAAGCAGGAATGTGAGACCATAGTCATCCTCAACCAACTATACTTGAGACCCTGATAGGTTTTCAGTCTCATACATCTTGAGAAAAAGCATACTCCAGTTGAGGTTTTTTTTTTCCCCAAATGTATTTTTATTGTTTTCAGAGAGGAAGGAAGAGGAGAGAGCATTAGAAACACCAATGTTGAGGGAGAATCAGCGGTTGGCTGCCTCCTGCACATGCCCAACTGGGAATCCAGTTTGCAACCTGGGCATCTGCCCTTGACCAGAATCGAACCAGGCCAATGCTCTATCCACAAGCAAAACCAGCCAGGGCCATACTCCAGTTGTTACATGTGGCACTTAAGGCTTGCTTATAAAACATGAAAGCAGTATATAGAGATTAAAAGTTTAAATAATTCATTTTAATTAATTTATATGCACTAAGCATAAAATTGTTCAGATATTTACTTATTTACACCAGTGAAAATCTAAAAAGTCAGGTATCCAAAAGGATGATAGCATAAAAAGATTAAGTATGCATCATTGTACTATTTACATAAGTTAAAATATGGAAACAAACAACATTCAATTGATGCTATTATCTCTAATACATCATACATTGCTAATAAATAATGAGAATAAAATTGTAGTGATAAAATAGAAACATACTAATGGTAAAATGTTGAGTGAAAAATATATTTCATGCTCAGCCAGGATTGCTCAGTGGTTGAGCATCAACCTATGAACCAGGAGGTCACGGGTTTGATTCCCAGTCAGGGCCCAGGTTTCAGGCTCTATGCCCAGTGTGTGCATTCAGGAGGCAGCGACCAATGATTCTCTCTCATCATTGATGTTTCTATCTCTCTGCCTTTCCCTTCCTTTCTGAAATCAATAAAAATATTTTAACTATATTTTTATGAATTTGATAATCGCAGGTGTGATTTTTATTTTTTAATTGCAATTGACATTCAGTATTATTTTGTTAGCTTCAGGTGTACAGAATGGTTGTTAGACAATCACATCCTTTACAAAGTGGTCCCACTGATATTTCAAGTACCTGACACCATACATAGTTATCACAACATTATTGGCTATATTCTCTGTGATATACTTTGCAACCCTGTGACTATTTTGCAACTACCAATTTATACCTCTCAATTCCGTCTCCGTTGTCATCCAGTCCCCCAGCCTCCCTCCCCTCTGTCAATCATCAGTATGGTGTTTGTATGAGTCTATTTCTATTTTGTTCTTTAGATTCCACATGTAAGTGAAATCACATGTTATTTGTCTTTCTCTGTGTTAAAATTAAGTAACCACAAATCCGTAGAAGGTGTGAATCATTGATTAATTTTCTTTATTTCTTTTTTTAATTTTTTTTTTGCTTAAAGTATTACAACAAGCGATAGGTAGGTCTCCTTTTTTTTCCCTTGCCCTTCCCCCCTCCTCCCCTACCCCTCAGTTTCTTGTGTCCATTGATTATGCTCATATGCATGCATGCAAGTCTTTTGGTTAATCCCTTAATTTCCTCCAAAAAAAATTAAAAATTTTCTTTATTTCTTAAATAGTATTGTGAATGTTTATCTTGACAAGATTAGATATGGTAAATTAAATAACCTTGTGCAAAATGTTTTTGCTCACTTGAAATGCGTTTATTTAATCTAGAGCTAAGGTCATGTTGGACAGTGTATCATATATTGGCCATGATCCACAGTCAAAGATTGGGGAGGTTACAGTTTCATTTGTGTGTAAATTTTGGCATTTGTCATGTCCAATTTCAGACATATATCATACATTTATCTAAGTATAAAGTAAAACAAAAAGTGAGGGAGCTACAGAACTCAATGTTCAGAACACATGTTACCTTTGGTTTCAGAGTAGTCAGGCGACCTCCTCTGCAGCTGGGATGAAGAATGAACTGGCATCTCAGAGTAAGTCACGGCTTCTCCCATTTCTGAAAAATATAAACATATGGAAGATAACATGACAGCTTTCTTATGACTTCCTTGGCCATAGAAATGCTATAACTAAAATGCATGGTTCATAAAGATGTTATCTGGATTATAGTTCAAACTAATAAGTTGGAATTTTTTTCAATTTAGAGAATATTTTTAAGAACAGATGATCATTAAAGTTCACAAAAGATTTAGAACAAATTGTTAGGGCATAGCATTTTTTTATTACATTCAACTTAAATATATTTCAAATACCAAAATGCAAGTTGATGACATATGTTAAATTAATTCTTGTCATTACATAGTAAATAAAATATTTTTTAAAGGCAGGCTATAGGAAATCTCCCATTTTCACTTACGGACCTTCATACTTCTCGTTAAACTCTTCTCTCTTTTCAGTATAGGCTTGTTTGAATGTATTCTTCCATTATCATCAGGTAATTATTTAAAATATGACTTAAGTTCTACCTCTGTCAAGAAAACTTTTCAGATCTTTCAGGAAGAATTTATCACGTCTTCCCTCAAACTCTCATTTGTAATACTCCTCTTTAAACCCGTCATCATCTTTTGTTTGGTTTCATGCTGCTATTTCCTGACTAGGACACACTGTGATTGCAGAAGTCACGTCTTAATAATTTTGTTATAAATATTATTATTTGTTACGTTCATTTATGCACTTTATAAATCCATCAATTTGACTTTGCTGTCAAACTGAATATTTTATATTTCAAATATATTCTACCTCAAAAAAAATCTTACATTTTTGAAGGAAGCTTTGCATGTTTCACTACCTAAATAGTCTATGGCTATTCCAGGTACTAAAGAATGTACAAATCTGACAGTAAGTTTTCTCAACTTCTTTCCAGTAGAATTTGGGGTTTCTTTATTTTTTTTAAATCTCTTTCCATAGAGAATTAAGAATTTCCTTCCAAGTATTTCTAACGATCTCATTTTCAATGGTTATAATAATCAAGAAAATATATTCAAGTCTGTTCTACTCTTCCTTCCTACCATCTATTTCTTTATCAATCAATCTATGGATCTTTCATCTACCTGAATATCTACCTTTTATTGATAAATATCACTTTCCACATTCTATTAAAATTATTTTGATCAAATTTTATTTAATAACTTTAGACTAATACATAGTAAGTAAAATACATTGATATCATGAAAAGTACCTGCTTTTTAGAGGAAAATGCGAGGAGCTTTGTAGAATGCGTGTTTTCCTGGGAAGAAGGAGATTATGATTCTTGGAAAAGAAGTCTGAATATAAGAATTCTTGATGAGCCTTGGTATAAAATCCAACCCAGAATACAAAGAGAAGACAATAAACACATAGTATAATGTCTTTGTTTGTCCTATTCACCAAATAGTGGGTGAGAACAGAGTCTGACAATAAGTGTCCTCACCATGCAACCACACAGGAAGCCCTTCTATCCGAAAACATCACCAGATCTGGGGCCTTTTCTCAGCCTGAACTTCAGTAGCATTAAAATACCTGGTAAATTTTCAGTAATGACCAATATGGTTCACTCAGTTCTTGGATTTTAAGTCTTCAAAAATACAGATATTTTTTAATTAGGAAAGTAATTCACTTCACCAATACTCAATTTTAACTTTTCTGCAACGTATCTTATCAACTGTTTGGCTACAATAGTACATCAAAATGTTGCTTAGTGGATGTGCATAATTTATCACAGTCTATTATATTTTCTTTGTTTTATAGCCTCATTTGGCATTTAAATTTTCAATGGAATTAAAAGTATCTGTCTTACCTACAAGCTGAGCTTGTAAAGGTGAATAGGCATTAACTAGAGGGGGAAGTAAGTGGGGAAAGCTTGGTGAGCAAAGGAAATAGCAATGGCATATATCCTGAGCCAGGAATGAACATATGGGTAAAGTTTTGACATACAGATAAAATTGTGAAGCCATCACACATGAAATAAATTAATCTGTCACCCATACATAGGATGGGACAAAAATAGGCTTTCAGTTGTGAGTATGAAAAACACAGAGCTTAGACTTTTTAAAAAATATATGTTAAAATACTTTTGTTGAGTTTTTATTTTCCCTTGTGTATTGGTGGAATTATTTTTTGTATTTATTCCTAAATATATTATTGTATTTATTATTATAATAGAGGCTCAGTGCACAAAAATTTGGGGGAGGTCCCCATGCCCTCTCACAGTCTGGGACCCCTCGGGGGATGTCCAACTGCTGGCTTAGGCCTGCTTCATAGGGGATTGGACCTAAGCTGGCAGTCAGACAACACTCTGGCAGCCCAGAAGCTCTTGGGGGATGTCCACTTGCCAGCGGAGGAACAGGCCTAAGCTGCAGTCAGAATCCTTAGCTCTGCTGAGGAGGCGGGAGAGGCTCCCACCACCATCGCTGTACTGGAAGCCATCAGCATGGCTTGTGGCTGAGCAGAGCTCCCCCTGTGGGAGTGCACTGACCACCAGTGGCAGCCCCAGCATTGAGCGTCTGCCCTCTGGTGGTCAGTGTGTGTCATAGTGATCAGTCATTCCCAGTTGTTCTGCTATTAGGGTCAATTTGCAGATTACCCTTTTATTATATAGGACTAGGGGCCCGGTGCACAAAAATTTGTGCACTCGGGGTGGAGGGAGTCCCTCAGCCCGGCCTGTGCCCTCTCACAGTCTGGGACCCCTCAGTGGATGTCCTATGATGGCCCCAGTCTGCCAGGCGCCTTTTGTGTGTGTGTGTGTCACCACTGGGGACCTGCCCCCAGCCACATCTGAGGTTCGGAGCAGTCCTCCTGTGTGTGTCTACCTGCTGGGGACCTGCCTCCAGGCACACTATCAAGGCTTGGAGCAGGCACCCCCTCTATGTTGATCTCTCAGACTCTTGCCCTCCCCAGCATGTTGTTCTCTTTTTTGAGCTGTGGCCAGGGCTGGGTGTGGCCTGCCTCCCAAGCTTGCCTACTGCCCATCTTCCTCCAGCCACCAGAAAGCAGGGAAAACCCTGCCTCATGGTCAGGCCAGCCTTTTCCTGCTCCCT
>PVJC01045080.1:0-13843 GCA_004026665.1 Murina feae | reverse complement strand
ATTTCAGTCAGTGTATGATTCATTTCTATTTGGTCCTTTATCATATCCTTGAGGGTCTCATCAAATTTATTGGCAGTCTCTAGCATTTTCTTGAAAAACCTAATAACCGTGGTTTTGAACTCTATATCCTGTCGTTTTCTTTCCTCCATTTCTGTTATTTGTGACCTGTTTCGTCTCCCCATTTTGGCTGCTTTCCTTTCTGATTTAGGCGATCACTGAGAGGAATTAACCTCTAAGCTACTTGGTTATGAGAGTCAGCTGTGTCTACAGTGGGAGAATTTCTGTGCTGGAGACACCCTTATGGGGCAAGAGTTGTTTCAGTGGAGCTTTTATGCTCACTGCATCTGCCCCGAGTGTGTTCCTTGTGGATCTGTTTTGTTTCGGTTAGTCCCACTCTGGCCACTGGGTGGGGCTGGCTCCTGTATCTTTAAGGAGGTGTTGCTGCAGAAGCCTCTGACGCACTTGGGAGGGGCGGGGCCTCAGGGAGTTCGCCGGGTGGGGCGGAGCAAATAGCTATGGCACTTTTCAGCGCTGCGCTGAGAGACACCAGGTCTCTGTGTCCCACGGTAATTGCTGCAAGCAACGCTGAGAGAAGTCCGCTTCGAATTTCCTCCAGGTGCCAGTCAGTCCCCCTTCTCTGGGTGTCTGGGTCCTTAGAAACTCGCTTGGAACTGGAGTTCAGAGCCGCTGGGGACTTGTGGCTCTCTCCGTTTTGGAAAAGAACCGCGTCCCCCGGCGCCAGCCCTTCCCCGAGCCCGTGCGCACGCCTCCGTACCTCTGTACTTTGCTTCCGCTGCTCCTCTGTGTCTCAGACTCTTCTCTAGTTGTAGGATTTTCACTCAGCCAGCCTTCCTGTGGGTGCGAGTGGTGTTCGTGGGTTCTTTTCGAGGTTTTTCTGAAATAGTTGTTTACGGCTGCATTTACGGTGTCTACCCTATGCCGCCATCTTGTTTCTCCGAAAATACTGTTTTCAATAAAGGTTGGTTGAATCCAAGGTCGCCCAATTCATGAATATTGGGGAGGGAGGGAAGGAGGGAGGGAGACAGTTCTCCTTTCAGTCAAGTGATACTGGTAAATGAAGGAAGAAAGATAGACTATATTCCAAGGCTGCCATCAATATATAAACGGGCACGTATCTGTTCACGTATAACAGATGGGAATGAACTTTTGAATTATTACCTTCTCCCCCAAAATGCTTATGTAAAAAAACACATTTAAAAAATATATATTTCATTGATTTTTTACAGAGAGGAAGGGAGAGGGATAGAGAGTTAGAAACATTGACGACAGAGAAACATCGATCAGCTGCCTCCTGCACACTCCCTCCTGGGGATGTGCCTGCAACCAAGGTACATGCCCTTGACAAGAATCTAACCTGGGACCCTTGAGGCCGCAGGCCAATGCTCTGTCCACTGAGCCAAACCGGTTAGGGCTAACAAAAAGAAATTTAAAGTAAACGTTAAAATGTATAAGCCACCTCCATGGAACCCAAAGGTTCAGCAGAAGCGTGCTTGAACCCTGCTCCCTTAGATCTTGCGGCACCCACATCTCAGTTTTCTGTCCATGCCGCATTTGGTTGCGGTGTGTGTGTGTGTGTGTGTGTGTGTGTGTGTGTGTGTGTGTGTGTTGTTGGCTTATGGAGATGTATACAGTTTTCAAAACTCAAGACCATTTGGTATAAAATGTGGTGAAATTTGGATGAGATCTGCCATCTGGTTGAGTTTTGTGTGAGTCAGTTGCTTGTTTTGATATTGTACTGTAGTGATGTAAAATGTTACCACTGGAGGGTGAAGGGTATTTGCAATTTTCTCTGCATCTATAATTATTGCAGAATTTAAAAGTAAAAAAAGTTATTTGAAAACAGTTGTTTTGTAGCTGTTAGGAAGAAGTGCAACCAAATTAATAGAGCAGAACACACCACACTTACAGAGAGGATTTTCATTGCTCTTGCCTTCAAAAAAGGCATCTTTTCTTTCCTTGCCATTGAGTTCTGTATCTTCCACCCTCACTGTCACTGACTGTCACACTGCTGAAGTTTCAGAAAGAAAACAGCCACTGGCACATCAAGGAGAGCTCTTTTGGGAAATGCAGTGTAGCAGCTGCTTAATTACTCAGTAAAAAAAAAGGCACTGAAGCGCAAGTGCTCTGTCTGCAGCCACCTGATGCAGAAGGTGTATGGCTAATGCAGCATGCTTATGGGGAAGCATTTCTATGCTTCACACATTTAGTAACTAGGCCAAAGGGTGTCAAGAAGCCATGGTGTCATGATGTGGCCACATGTACACATCAGCATCCTGAAGCCTGGCGTGGTGATGCACGGTGATGAGGATTCTCCAGGAGGAAAGGTGAAGGGTTAACAATAATTTAAAAAGAGTAAACCTTTGCCCTGACCAGTTTGGCTCAGTGGATAGAGCATCGGCCTGGGGACGGAAGGGTCCCAGGTTCGATTCTGGTCAAGGGCATGTATCTTGGTTGCGGGCACATCCCCAGTAAGGTGTGTGAGGGAGGCAGCTGATGGATGTTTCTCTCTCATCAATGTTTCTAACTCTCTTACCCTCTCCCTTTCCTCTCTGTAAAAGAAAATCAATAAAAAAAAAAATCTAATAAGAGTAATATGCAAATTGACCCTCACTCTGTTATACATAAGCCACACCCACCAGCCAGCCAATCAGAGCGGCTGTATGCAAATTAACCCAGCCATGATGGGAGCCGGTAGCCACAGAGCTAGAGCAAACAGGAGGCTTCCGTTGCCCCACGATGGAAGAAACTGCTTGCCTAGGTTGGCTGGGCCTCTGCTCAAGGCAACAGTTTCAATTATGGAAGCCACAGAGCTGAAGCAAACAGGAGGCTTTGTTTCACCAGCGATGAAGGAAACAGCCTGCCTAGGCTGGCTGTGGCCTTCTGCTCAAGGCACCAAATTTCAATTATAGAAGATAAGTAAACCCAAGAAACCTGATTCCAGCCAGCTTTGCTGGGACATTGGGTCAATGGGAGCTATAGCCAGCCTGCAACCAGCCATCAGCCCCTCACCCAGGCTGACCAGGCACCCCAGAGGAGGGGACATCCACCTTGAAAGGGCTGTGGCTAGCCTGCAAACAGCCATCATCCCCTCACCCATGCTGGCCAGGCATCCCAACGGGAATCCCACTGTGTTCCAGGACACCTTTCAGGGCAAACCAGCCACCCCACACCCATGCACCAGGCCTCCATCCTATATAATAAAAGGGTAATATGCAAATTGACCGTAACAGCAGAACGACTAGGAATGACTGGTCACTATTACACACACTCAGTACCAGGGGGCAGATGCTTAATGCAGGAGCTGCCCCTGGTGGTCCAGGCACTCCCACAGGAGGAGCTCTGCTCAGCCACAAGCCAGAAGGCTGCCAGTACAGCAGTGGTTGTGGGAGCCACTCCCACCTCCTCAGCAGTGCTAAGGATGTCCAACTGCAACTTAGGCCTGCTCCCCGCTGGCAGGTGGACATCCCCTGAGGGCTCCCGGGCTGCTAGAGGGATGTCTGACTGCCAGCTTAGGCCTGATCGCCCAGGGAGCAGGCCTAAGCCAGCTGGTGGACATCCCTCAAGGGATCCCAGACTGCGAAAGGGCACAGGTCAGGCAGAGGGACCTCCACTCCCCCTGAGTGCACAAATTTTTGTGCACCAGGCCTCTAGTATATATATAAAAAGAATAACCCTTTGATCCACTCACTTTTCTGTGTGTAGAGGGAACTTGGGGAGGGCAGTAGTGAACTGTGGTTCTCTGTTTCCCTGGATTTTACAGTGTGCTGTCAATTACTGCCTTGGTCTTTGATAAGATTGATGGTGGTGGTGGTTTTTTTATCACTTGGAGAAATGCAACAGGATTTTCTGAGCCATCTTTCCAGATCTGTCTTCCTTGTTTTTGCCAAAAGAGTGTTTATCTGATCTGCTTTGCCTCTAATGAATCCGTGGGGTTGATCACATCTATCAGACACCTACACAGGTGAGCTGAGCTCAGGACAGTGCTTTGGCTAATGTGTTCGTGTGTGCTAATAGAATCCATTTTTATTTTTGTTTTATTTTTTTGAATATATATTTTTATTGATTTCAGAGTGAAGGGGAGAGGGAGAGAGAGAAATATCAATGATGAGAGAGAAACATTGATTGTCAGCTGCCTCCTGCACTCCCCACACTGGGGATTGGGCCCGCAACCTGGGCATGTACCCAAACCCTGACCTCCTGGTTCATAGGTCAACGCTCAACCACTGAGCTACACCAGCCAAACTATAATTTGTGTTTTTTTTAAATCAGTTTACTCCGTTTACAAAAGGTCCTTTGCATTAAGCGGGGCATTCGTTTTGGGCCAGGTGTGGAGATGCCCTGGCTGACTCTGGAGACTAAGCCCTCAGCTTTTCCCAAAATCACTCTGTCTGACCAGCTCTTCTGGCTTCTTCTCAGGGTTATCAATGCTGGGAAGAGCACGCACAACGAAGACCAGGCCAGCTGCGAGGTACTGACTGTGAAGAAGAAAGCGGGGGCCATTGCCTCCACCCCCAACAGGAACTCCACCAAGAGACGGTCCTCCCTTCCCAATGGGGAGGGGCTGCAACTGAAGGAGAACTCGGTAAGAGCCCGCTGTGCCCGCAGGCCTCGGGAGGGGAACCCACACACACCGGTTCCAGCTGAGTGCAGTGTGTCATGCAATCCGTCATGGACAGGAGAAAAGCAGTCCCCACGGTTAGTGGAGTTGGGGGGTAAAGTCAGAGCCGAAGGCAACATCTATATGAAGAAGTGGTGTGTAGGTTTTTAACCTTTAAAGTAAATGAAACGCCCAAATCATACATAGATTTTATTGCAAGAATTAGCATGCGGAACATTGGCTGGATTTAAGGGAGCCACTGCAAAGGCTTTTGTGAAGGAGCTAGTTCGGCAGCCGCTCACCAGGGGCGGAAATGACTGTTACCACTGACGCGCAGCCCTGCTGTGGTTATGCCCCTTTCTTCCCTCTCCTGTCGCTTGCAGTTGTCCAGCTGGAGCCTGTGCCCGACCCTGTTACAAATTAACATTTGTTTCACTTGGCCCAGAGCCCTTGCATCCCACGGGGCGGCCCTGCCGACAAACCACAGAGCACTTCTCCCTCCAGTTTCGGGAGGAGAAAGCAGACATCCCCCGGAAAGTCAGAAGAAAGCTCAGGAAAAGATAGGGAATGATTGGCGCCGTGTCCATAGCAGGTCCTGTCGTGCTGCAGAGGAGAGACATCGAGTGGATGACCCAAATGTGACTACTTATTTTGACAATCTTGTATAGAATTTTTGTATAGAAATGTCTACAAGATTGCAGAGAATCTAGGATTCTCTTCATAGACTAAGAAATAACGTCTCATTGCATTTATGTTTAGGGAGTACGAGTATGGCTTATTCTGTTAGTATTACTTCAGCCCAGGGTTAGAAGCAGAGGAGCCCGTGGAGACTGTCAGTTGCGTTCCAGATCATTGCAAAGGCCTGAGAGAGGAATGGCCCGGCGTTTTAAAGCACCAGCAAGAGACTCGTGTGGCTGGAGCAGAGAGAGTTGTCAGAAAGGTCAGGGGAGGGGAGTGAGGTGCCCTGGCAGGACCCGAACAGCCCGTTATCAGGACCTTGGCTTCCACTCTGCATGAACAATTTATTAGCAGAGGACACTGGATACACTGCCTAGTGAGGCCAGTGATTTTTCTCAGCTAAGGACATTCCTTAACTCACATATGGCAGTGCTTAGGAAAGGGTAATGACAGGGTCTCCCCAGCAAGAAAACATCTACAGGAGACAATTAATGTGGATCTAGCCCTCCACCTCCCCCACCAATCCATCTCCTTTTTGTTTGTTTTTTGTTAATCCTCCCCTGAGGGTATTACCCACCCCCCCATTGTTTTTCAGCGAAAGTGGAAAGAAGGGAAGGAGAGAGATAAACATCTATGTGAGAGACACATCACTGGTTGCCTCCCACACCCGCACCCTGTGCAGCAGGTGGGGAGCGAACCCATGACCCTTCAGTATGAAGACCAAAGTTCTAACCACTTAGCAATACCGGCCAGAGCTGAATCTATTTCTTCACTCAACGAACATGTATTGAGCCCTGAGTCTGCACGCTAGGCTCGGGGATAGGCATTGAACTCGGTACAGTTCCTACAGCTGAGTGGAGGAGGCAGACAGGGGCCATAAGCAGCAGGACTATAGAGGAGTGAGTTTTAGGAGAAAGATGAAGGGCTGAAATGGTTTGGAAGCCCAAGTCAGGTTGGGCACTGGTGGTTTGGGAAACCACAGAGGAGAAGGGGATAGGTTGGGTTACAGAAGGCTTCCTGGAGAAAGTGATGTTTGAGAAAAGTGAATAGGAATTAACCAAGCTGATAAAGAGAAGAGTTTCTGACGGGAACACGCACATGCGAAGACAGGCTGGTGTCAGAGCACGTGGGGCTTGCCTCTAGCGTGCTGGAGCATGGGTAGTCGCTTGGAGCGTCATGGCGCAGAGACAGCAAGCAGGTTTCACATGTAAGAGCCACTTAATGCCCCAATTAGGTGGAGTTTTAACCAAATGACTTTAGACAAGAGTATACAACGATGGTGGTGGGAAGCTCGCTGAGGAAGGTTAGGGGAGCAGGCTAGAGGCTGGGACACCTAGGAGTCCGCCTCAAACAGAAATCTGGCTGAGAAATGGCAGCTTGGGATAAGGCAATGATCAGAGCAAGGGAAGGCTCAGGAGAGGTGATGTGAGAGAGACAGCTGAGGGCAGGGAGAAGCTGGAGATGCCCGGTTTCAGCTTCTGGATGTTGATCCCTGGAGGTGGACCCTGGAGCAGGTACAGGTTTAAAGGTGAGGAGTGGGCAGAAATGACTTGCGTTTGGAATAGCCTAACTTTCCAGGTTGGAAGTATTTTGTGAGACATTAGAAATACTGTTCTGGAGCTCAGGAGCAAGAGCAGGGCGGTTTAGATTTCAGAAGTTGCAAATTCAAAGAAGTTCCAACGAGAGAGGGGAGCGGAAGGGAAATAACTATGCCCTCGGCCACAGAGACGTCAGAACAGTAAGGCTGAAAGGGGGCAAATACTCTAGGTAAGAAGTGGGTCCACGGGGTGAATAATGGCACCATTATCTCATTTGCAAACAGGGGTGACAGGCATGAAGGATACAAGGGAAGATGCATGGGCTTCTTCCTCACGGTGGGTCGCTTCTCCCTGCTTTCTTGATCCCCTCATCCCCAGTAAACTTAGTAACGTGAAAATAAACATTGACACAGAGTTCTTTCATCTATAATATCCCCTTTTTAGTGGCTATTGAAGGAAACATAAACTTTTCGGTAAAGTAACATTATATTTACACTGAAAAACAGGAATGACCATAGGAGTTTTTTTTATATGTTAGGAACATCAGTGATAGAGGAATTCTCTCTAGAAGTGTAACTTTCTATTCCATGACATTTCTTGTTTTGGGTGGCTGTAGAAGTAACTAGGTAGCAATGAGATCATTTTTTTCTTACTGCAGATAATGATTAATTGGTGTAAAGATTTTAAGGCAACTGTAAGCCATCTCTTATGCCAACTCATAGAGAAATCTTTTAGCCACAGAAGTCAAATTAGTCTTCCTGTGTGAAAACAAAACTTAAAAAACACACACAAAGAAAACTCGGTGGATACAATAACATACATTCCTATATTCTGCCTCTCTTGGCTTCCCGGAGGCACTTACCTACCGGATGAGTGTTTTCCTGTATCTGGCTGAGCTCTCAACAGCAGCTCCTGACTTATAAGAAAGAAAACAAAGTAATTTCAGATTCCATCTGCACATAAGGGAAATGTAGAACTAAGGGAGCGATGTTTGGAAGATTTCATAAAACTTAAAAGGGATACAAGTAAAAGCAGGTAAAAGTGTTCTGCACTCTAGCCTTTTCCCTTGAAGAAATGCGAGGAGACATGATTGGATTATTGTACTCTCCTTCACAGAGTACTCAGTAATGGATCCAGTTTCTTTTTAAATTTAGAGCTTAGAGATATAATTAGTGAAATAAAGGAGTTTGAAAACATCTGAAGTGGACATAAAGGAGAGAAGGATGTTTTCTGTGACAGGCCAGGGCTGGAACTTGCGCTGTGCTGTGTCACAGTGGGTGATTTCTGTGTGCAGAACTCTACGCCCACAGCCAGGCAGGTTGGAGATAGATACTAGCGCAGTGGGCAATAATGCAAGCCCCTTAACATTTCCATGCCTCTGATTCTTTGTTTGGTGACATAGGGTGGGTAGCTAGGAAGGAAGAGAATCTAAAATGCTGGTATTCCCACCCTAGCCGGTTTGGCTCAGTGGATAGAGTGTCGGCCTGAGGACTAAAGGGTCCCAGGTTCGATTCAGACCAAGGGCACATGCCCAGGTTGCAGGCTTGATCCCAACCCACCCCAATAGGAGGTGTATAGGAGGCAGCCAATCAATGATTCTCTCTCATCATTGATGTTTCTATCGCTCTGTCTCTCTCCCTTCCACTCTGAAGTCAATAAAGAATATATATTTAAAGAAAAATAAATAAATAAATAAAAGGCTAGTATTCCCAAACACCTTATCCCTAACAGCCTCCTGCCCGCCTCCCAAGATTTGTGGGAACTAATCACCATCCCTCGGTTTTCTTTCCTTTGATGTGAGAGGCTTTAAGGAGTCTTTATTTATCATGATGATTGCCAGCCTCAAGTGCAAGCATAGCTTTTCTAAGAACTTTGCTTTTCAGTTCTCAAGTACCTCATTCTACAGATGAGATAAAAAAGAGGATACCAGATGAGTTCACTCTTGAGGACATCTTATAAACCTAGTATTTAGAAGTTCCTGTCCTTCCCAAACAGGAGAAAGCTAGAGAAGTTCATCACCACCAAATTAGTATTACAAAAAATGGTAAAGGGACATCTTTAAGAAGAAGAAAGGGAAACAGAAAGATCAACAATATGAATAATTAAATGGCAATGCCTACATAGCTATCAATAATTACTTTAAATGTAAATGCATTTTTAAAAAGTGCAGGTAGCTATACTTATTTCAGACAAAGTAGACTTTAAAACTAAGGCTATACCAAGAGACATAGAAGGGCATTTCATATGCATTAACCAAGGTATGGAAGCAACCTAAGTGTCTATCAGTAGATTATTTGATTTAAAAAAGTGGTGGTACATGTATACAATGGAATATTACTCGGCCATTAAAAAAATGATGAACTCTTGGCCTAACCGCTTTGGCTCAGTGGCTAGAGTGTTGGCCTGCAGACTGAAAGGTCCGAGGTTTGATTCTGGTCAAGGTCTTGGTTGTGGGCACATCTCCAGTAGGGGGTGTGCAGGAGGCAGCTGATCAATGTTTCTCTCTCATCCATGTTTCTAACTCTCTAGACCTCTCCCTTCCTCTCTGTGAAAGGTCAATAAAATGTATTTTTTTAAAAAAATAAAATAATAATGAACTCTTACCATTTGCAGCAACACAGATGGACCTAGAAGGTAATATGCTAAGGGAAATAAGTCAGACAAAGACTAAGACCATATGATTTCACTTATATGTGGAATCTAAAAACCAAAATAAATAATCAAACTCATGGATACAGAGAACAAACTGGTGGTTGTCAGATGGGAACGGGCTGGGTGAAGAGAATAAGAAGTACAAATTGCAGTTACAAATGGCTATGGAATGTAAATTACTGCAGAGGGAATGTTGTCAGTAATCTTGTAATAACTAGAGGCCCAGTGCATGGATTCATGCACCAGTGGTGTCCATCAGCCTGGCCTGTGCCCTCTCGCAATCTGGGACCCCTCAAGGGATGTCAGACTGCCAGATTTGGCCCGACTCCCACAGGCCAGGCCTAGGGACCCCACTGGTGCACAAATCCATGCACCAGGCCTCTAGTAAGTTTATAAGATCTTTGTTTAATTTCTTCCCACCCTCCCCTCTCCTCTTCCCTCTGAGATTCATCAGTCTGTTCCATGTTTCCATGCCTGTGGTTTCTACTCTTACGTTGAGTGCCTGCCCCCTGGTGGTCAGTGCATGTCCAGTTGGCCGGTCACTTAGGCTTTTATATATATATATACTAGCGGCCCAGTGCACAAAAATTTGTGCACTCGGGGATGTCCGTCAACATGGCCTGTGCCCTCTAGCAATCTGGGACCCCTCAGGAGATGTCCACCTGCTGGCTTAGGCCCGCTCCCTGGGCAATTGGGCCTAAGCTGGCAGCCAGACATCCCTTTGGCAGCCCAGAGGCCCTTGGGGGATGTCCACTTGCCAGCAGGGAGCCAGCCTAAACTGCACTCGGATATCCTTAGCTCTGCTGAAGAGGCGAGAGAGGTTCCGCCAACACTGCTGTGCTGGCAGCTGGCAGCCTGGCTTGTGGCTGAGCAGAGATCCACCTGTGGGAGCACAAAAACCACTAGGGGGCAGCTCCTGCATTGAGCATCTGCCCCCTGGTGGTCAGTGTGTGTCATAGTGACCAGTCATTCCCAGTGGTTCTGCTGTTAGGGTCAATTTGCATGTTACCTTTTTATTATGTAGGATAGATATAGATTGATTATGTATGGTGACAGATGCATACTAGACTTATCTGGGGGATCACTTTCTAAGTTATATATACAGTGGAATATCCACTGTAATAGAGAAAGAAAAGTTCTTGCCCTTAAGTTAGGAGTGTGGGTGGGAGAATAGGGCATTGTGGCAACACCAGAACACTTTCCCCCACATCCGACTCCCTGTTTAGAACAGATTATTTTGGGCTTAAAACTAGGCAGTGGACACATGCATTCCAAGTCTGTTTCCTCAGGAGCACCCTCAGGTTGTGTAATTTAATCAAAATACTTCAGAGTATGTGGTTTCAGTATCTATTAGTTCAGTGTCTAATTACAATAGCAGGAGATGGCGCTGTCCCGTCATGGCCAAGTTCGTCAGCAGGGGAAAGAAAAGCTGATTATCTTTCTCAGCAGAGGCCAAGACTGCACTGTGGGAATTCTAGGCAGATAGGATCCAGTTGGGATGGGGAAAAGCGGAAGGGAAACGAGGAGGGTCTATTTCCGCTCCCTAGAGTGAAGATTTGCTATTCTTTTCCTCCGTTTTCTGCAAGGACGTTCCCCCCCCCCCCCCCCCCAGGACGAGAAGTGCAGTTGCTGTGGTTCCACAGTGGCAGGACTCCTGGGATACTTGGCCCTCATTTGGCAGTCTGCTTCCTGCAATGATGTCAGCTCTACAAAAACAATAGGAACGGCCTTTTATTTCTCTCATTGTGTTTATTACTCTAAATTTCCCACTTAATCAAGGTCTTTGTTCTGGGCATGTGAAAAGAACATAACCTTTCTATTTATTGACTTAGATTCTTTGAAGCCAGAGTTCAGTGATTTCTCTCAAAACTCTGAATTCCAGAGACTAAAACTCTCACCAGTGGGTAAGAAGGATGACTTTACAACCAGGAATTGCCAGATCTGTGAGAGTAACTTTGCAGTTCCCTCCTCAGTGGGTGTTGGTTTACTCTGAAGACTAGGTTTGACCAGGATGTATGCAGTAGCTGAGGACACAGCTAAGACTTGGTTCCACAGTAGATTTCCCCACTGTAGCAAGTGTGAAGGCTGAAGGAAATAGAACTTTCTCCCTGCTTCACTTGTGACCGGATTTCCCTAGAGCTTTAGGTTAGAAGACTATTGCCAGAGGCAGTATTTTCTTTATTTTTCTGATGAGGAAACTGAGGCACAGACCTAGAAAGTGTGGAGCCTAATTTCAACCTAGGTACTCCAACCTCAGATTCTGAACTTGTAACACACTGCCTCTTTATTCATTAGCAATTGGAAAATGTGCCGGAAAAATGTCTGTGGAAAAATCTGAAGTAAAGGAAGAGTAACTCCTAATGCTCAGTATCATATGATACTAAATATTTTCTCATTTCCATTGTGATTTCTCTCCCTTGTTTAGTTAATCCTCAGTCAATATTTTTTCCCCTTGATTTTTAGAAAGTAGAAAGGAGGGAGGGAGGGAGATGGAGAGAGAAAAAGAAAAACACTGAGGCGAGAGAGACACATCGATTGATTGCCTCCCGCACACATTCGACCTGATCAAGGATTGAACCTGCAACCCAGGTATGTGCCTTTTAGTACGTGGGCCGTTGCTCTAACCACTGAACACACCATCCAGGGCTATGATATCTCTTTTAATTGAGGAATTATTTAGTGGTGTACCCTGTCAACTCAGCAACTGGACAACAGCTCTTACTGACTCGAGTGAATAAGAGAATTGAAAGGAAATTGTTCCTCATCATCCCGTCCTTATAGGTCATTTTGTCTTGCTAAATTATCTGTTTGCATAAAATCATGGCAAAAAGAAAAAGCCATCTGATTGAATGAGTGTCTTGAGTTTGAATCCTAGCTGTGCCACTCATGAGATGAGTTACCTGTTTAAGCTACTTGATCTCACCGTGGCTCCGTTTCCTCATCTGTGAATTGGGAATAATAGTTTCTGTCTATTTTAGGGTTGTTAGAATTAAATTAGTTAAAAATAGGAAAACTGCTTAGAATAGTGCTTGACATATGGTGAGTGCTCAGTGAATAGTATCTGTTGTTATTTTAATAGTGGAGTTTGTAGCTGCATTTCATTATTTCACATTTATATTATATTGTAAATTAATTTAGGGAGAAGTCGTTGAGGTATAAAGTAATAGTTTGCTAACATTCCTGAGCTAATTTATCAGTCAAGAACAATGATTTTCAACTGGTGTGCGCAAGAATTTTAAAACATGCAATACCTGACTAGTCAGGGGCACTGACTTCTTTTTCCTTAGATTATCAAATAAAAAAATGACCACCACCAATGCAATAGCCATCTGGTATGAATGAATAAAAACTATACCCATTATTTTGGTCATGTTGCAAAAAATGTGATATATTTTCTGGTGTGCCACAGAATTTTAGTAATTAGTTTATGCATGCCATTTGATGAAAATGGTTGAGAATCACCGGTCTAGAATAAAGATACAATACAACTAAACCAAAGCTGTTGCAAACTTTATACTTCCTTTCAGAAATTAATTTCATATTTTAAGATAGGGGACTAAATTGCCAGTTAAGAAACAAATCCCAAACTAGCTAACCTTGTCGTACATCCCTCTGCCTCATAATATTGGAGGAATTGAACCAAAGAAATCTCCGTTTTATATTGTCAGCTCCTCAGAAGGAAACAGCATTCTCACCTAAGTATGTGACATTAAGCGTTCTTCCCACTGGGGAAGAAGATATTTGAATAGTTTAGTAAAAAAAGAGAGGTATGGTTGAAAACAAAGAAGCAAGCTGTGCAGTATGAGCATGATTCTAAGTAGGTAGCAACAGAGCATGGTTCCTAGGAAGGACTTTATGAAGTTGCTCCAGTTTTTCCTCCTGTCAGCTCTGTTGTCTGCTTATTCATCCCCCGCCCCCGCTGGTGTTACTGTGCAGATCAGATGAAGGCCCGGGCAGTGAGGGCACAGTGAGGGCACTGTGGATGAAATGCTTCAAGCAGTTCCTCTAGATTCTGAGTTACCCTTTGTACAGCGACACCTTGAAAACTGGCCAGAAACTTTATGGAAACCAAGCCACATGGTGGTAGTTTCTAGTGGGGAATCAGAAGACTAGGCCAAGTCTGTGCTTCCCCAGCAGGAATAAGGTAACAATGGGAAAGAAGGACATACCCGTATTTTCCGGTGTATAAGACGACTTTTTAGGCCAGGAAAATCTCAACAATCTTCTCACATAACGAGAAGGCTAGTGAGAGAAGTGACCCAACTACCTCCTCTACTTTCTCCCTCTACCGTTTCTACCATTTCAGCAGTTTTGTCTCGACTTTTGAGAAGATTTTCCTGGGTTAAAAAGTCATCTT